>PVJO010007146.1:0-83745 GCA_004026905.1 Hystrix cristata | reverse complement strand
GAGCACAGTTCTGGTTGTGTCTGTGGATGACTGACATGTAGACCAGCATACTGAGCGGGGAAGACACGCTCTGGATGAGGGTGGCACCAACCAACAGGCTTATAGGCTGGAGTGGATAAAAGGGGAGAGAAGAAGGAAGCATCCCCATTTTGGAAGAGCTCCAGTCTCTGGTTTCTTCAAGCTTCTGATGCAGATTTGCCCTGGCAGCTCTGTAGTGAGCTTCTAGACCTTTGACGGTGGACTGGTGCTGCAGCTGTGATCCTTCTTGTGCTGAGCAGCTACTGGATCATCCAGCTCTCCAGTATGCAGATGACCTTTGTGAACTCTTCTGTCTCTGATCCTGTGGATGATTAATGTGGACTCTCCTGCCACTGATGCTGTAAGCCTACCTAAGAAATCCCTTGCATAGATTATTTATTTGTTTTCTATTGATTCTGTTCCTCTTGAGGACCCTAGTATACCCACCCCACCTCTTCACAAGTTTTCATGACTGCAGGAGTAAAAATCTTACAAAAACCACCATAAGTAGGATACCCAGTTGCTATGCTGAACAGTCATTAGGGCCCTGAGATTTATCGAAGTTGAAGGTCCTATCTAGTATATTGTCAAGAAATTGTCAGATAGCATTTCAAAATTGCATTATAAAACTTAGGAATGAAAAGATACACCCAAACTATTGAGAAAACAAGCCCTCTGAGAACAATTTAATGGAAAAATATCAGTAAGCCCCAAGCTCCAGCATTCTGGCTGCCCACCCAGCCCTGCCATTCAGCAAGTTGCACAAAGTCAAGATTCTCTGTGACCATCTTCTCATAAATAGTGTTGGGACCCAGACTACG
Organism: Hystrix cristata; assembly: GCA_004026905.1. Taxonomy (NCBI): domain Eukaryota; kingdom Metazoa; phylum Chordata; class Mammalia; order Rodentia; family Hystricidae; genus Hystrix; species Hystrix cristata. The sequence goes on along the minus strand of PVJO010007146.1, from coordinate 82,906 downwards.
GGCTACCTGCCAGGTTCTAGCCACTAGTTCTGCTAAGGCTGCAAACTTTGGAAGTTTGAAAGGAGATCAAACAGTCATTTTTCAGGGGATAGAGATTTGTTTCCAACCATAGGTACCTGGGCCCTCAGTTGCAGATCTGGCACATCGAGGAAATGTCCCTGTGAGAAACCATCAAGAAATGATACTTGGAAAAATTCTCAGAGGTACCAAATTTGGAGCCTTATGGCTGACATGTTTGCATGGAGCCTCAGACAAACCTGTAATGACCAAGAAGTTTAAGTCTGTTAAGATTTTTTCTTTACATATTAAGTGACTTTTCAAGTTTTGTTCCTGAAGTTATTAGAAAGATCTACAGCATACTGGAAAATCTGACCAGCTTGTGTTCTTCTAGACCTGTTGATTTCCCTGGAGCTGTGGCTCCTGCCCAGGGCTCTTCATATAGAAAGGGTTCCCAGAACATCTCACGGAATCCCTGGGCCTTAGGAGAAACCGAGGCCCAGAAAAGTGATGTGATTTACCCAAAGTAGAACCATGGGCTGTAAGTCAAGCTCCTTGTGTCTCAAGCGAGTACTAAGTTCATTTTAGTAATTAGTAACTGAATTTTTATCCCTTCTACATCTGCTGGACTAGGGGATGACAGCACAGGACACCCTCCAGTTTGCAAGCCTCAATCTCTTTGTGTGTGTACAAAGCAATTGTCATGGGATGACTCAGTCCAAACTCTAATGTGAAGAAAGAAGCACAATGTTCCACTAGTAGAGCTGTCATTCATTCTTGATAATTATTGGGGCTTCCTTGCTCTTACTCCCACCGCACAGTTGAGTCACATTCTTAAGCAATTCATACACCACCAGAGCTTTCCAAATGCTGCTTTATCCATCCACACTGGATTTCACCAAAGCCTGAGCATCTTTGATGAGGCTTGAAATCCTCATGCTGAGGGTCCGACTCCCTAAACTATCAGCCTGGGCCCTACAGGTTCCCTGGGGCAATACCACAAAGCAGTGTTCCTCTCCCTGCTAGCCATTCATCACTCACCAACTTCCTACTGCCTCCCAGCCTCAGAGACACCCCGTTTTCTCAGTACTCCTTGTTCTCCCCCTCACCTCTTGGGTCCCTTGCATCATCTTTTCAAGACATTTGGCATATTTGGCATGTTGTGGGAAAAAAAAAAAGCACTGACTTCAAGCAGCTTCTGCTTTTGGTCTTGCAAAAATCCCTCAGGCAGAAAATACTATGGGTTTAGCTACCTAATTAGAATTCAGGAGAGGGATATTCAGCACACAAAATTCAAGTGAGTGTCTCAAAATTTGAGTCTGCCTTGCCAACACAGGCCCTGCTGCCTCTGGCTCCCTGGTGCTATCAAATTTTTAAAAATTTAAGAATAATGAGAAAGAACTTTAGCAAGATACTCAAGACAATTTGACTTATAATATTCACCCTCTGTGTATGGACACACATACACCCAATTTTGGAAAAATGTGTTATAACACAGACAATTTTAAAGATCTCCCTATTCTCAGAGCGCTGTAAAACTATTTCCCAAAGTAAGGTTCATATCAAATTACTTTTAAAATTCTATATATCACCATAAATTCTATGCTTGTCACTTTAGGTCTCACACTAGAGGCAGTTAGTTGTTCTGATCAGGAATTCACCTCAGTTTTCTGTCAGCTAAACATTTCATCAAAAAGTCACTGTCTAGATATAGTTATTATAAGGTCTTTAGTTATCTCTTTCTCATCAGCATTACACATTTTGCTAACTAAATCACTGGATGTTCACATTGGGTTCTAATTAGTAAAGTTAATGACATTAAATACAGGTTGAATATCCCTTATCTAAAACGCTTAGGACCAGACATTTTTCAGAATTTTTTGGAGTTTGGAATATTTACATATGCATAATGAGATATCCTGAGGATCTCACAAGTTCGGTGACAGAACATTATAGACATTCTTAACTCTTACGTGAATAGGGCATAAGAATCTGGAACTGTGCTATTCAGTGTAGTAGTCAGTAGTCACATGTAGCTTTCAAACAGCTGAAATATAATTAGTTCCACGTATCAAAATTGTAATAGGCCCCCAAATAGATTTACCTTAATCTGGCACTGGAATGATATCTCACTTGGCTCAGGCATAATCCTTTATTTTAGGCACTGAGGCAGACAGAACAGTGGTCAAAATAATTAAAATATCAGCTTTCCCAGAACTTACAGAAGGGTTACTTTGGGATCAAGTTACTAAAAAGTGATCATGTGACAAAATTTGATCCGAAAACTTCCTTTGATTATAAACTGGTAGTGAAGGTATAAAATAATAGCTAGACCTCACCTCTTCCACAGCTGCCTTTGGACCAAGCGCTCCAGCTGTGGGCTCAAGTCTGTAAAAGCCCTTATCCGGACTCTTCCAGCCATGCCACTTTCTCTGGTATTCCTCCATACAATGCTGTGTAACCTTGTGAGAGAGGTATTACAGTCAGGGGGCCAGATGAATGTCAGTCTCCAAAGCAGCAGATTCCCCAAACTGCTTTATACGTAGCCTGGTACAGACTATATTGCCCAATGGTTAAGAGAAATGACTGCCAAATTGCAAATGGGCTGCATCTTTTTGTACTAAGCTCAGCTGTCCTAAGTGGGTTAAGACTTGAAAACCGTATCTCAGTCTTCTTCATCATAATAAAGTCAAGGTGTAGCCAATTCCAAGGTATTGTCTTTGTATTACATACATGAACTGGGAGATTTATAGTGATCAAGTGATATGTAAATTATATTTATAATACACACATATTCTGTACCCTGTGGGAAATTCTTGTAGTAAATACCTCCACTGAATCATGCCTCCCAATACCAATGCCCTCACTAATCCCTTCCCACCTTAACTGGCCTTGGTGGCCATATAACTTCCTTTGGTCAGTGGGTCACCAGCAAATGCGATGCAAGCAGAGGTGAGATAAATGTTTGAGCACTGCAGCCTGCCCTTCCTTTTGCAGCCCCAGACCAGTCTGCAGTGAAGAAGCCTAAGGTTTGGGAAGGGAGAGACCTAGACAGTCTAGGTGCCCCGGTGCCCCGATGACCCAACACCTGATGGCAGCTGTATAAACCAGTTCAGATAAAACAACAACAGGACTTCCCAGAAGAGTGGAAAATAATAAATGTTGGTATATAACACCTCTACATTTAGGAGCGGTTTGTTATATAGCAATAGAAATTAAAAATAATCCCCCAATTAGGTAAAGACATGTTCTCTGCCCTCCGAGGCTTATGTACTTTCTGTGTCCCATCAGTACTAGCATAGTAGGTTATGAGGTTAAGTATTTATTAACAAAAGTGTATCTGGAAATCTAAAGTTTAATGTAAAGTTGATCATCTACTTTATTTAAAGATATTCCTCTTACTGAAAATATGATCTTAAGTATAAAATATTTGATTTGCAGACTAGTTTTCCTGATATAACACATTTATCATCTATGAGCTCAATCTACAGCCTATCTGAATTCCTATACCAATACCAAGTTTGTCAACTTTTTTTCTTTCTTTCTTTCTTTTTTTTTGTGGCACTAGGGATTGAATACAGGGTCTTCACACTGAGCTACATCCCTGGACTTTCTTATTTTTTATTTTTTATTTTTTATTTCGAGACAGGGACTCACTAAGTTGCTAAGTTGCTCAGGTCGGGCTCAAATTTGCCGTCCTCCTGCCTCAGTCTCTCAGAGTGCCAATATTACAAATTATACCACCATCCCCAACTAAGTATAGTTCAGGCCCTTGAACTCACTATGCAGCCCAGGCCGGCCTCAAACTCACAATCCTCCTTCCTCAGCCTCCCAAGTGCTGGGATTACAGGCATGTGGCAAGATACCAGGCTAGTTTTTCAAATCTTAGTCTTTAATTATTACAAAATCTGTTTACCTCTGAGACAAAAGGCCTGCCTAAACATCTAAAAAAACCATTCTAAGCAATTAACCCTTCAATGCCTAGTGATCTCTTTTTGGAATGTCCATAACAATGGAACATAATGAAATATGTTCTCTTTGAATTCATGTTCATCAAATTTTTCTAGGTAACATATATGAATTTCATGCAAAAATTCAAAAAATTTCAGCCTTTGTCATAAATGGGATAATATTCAGTCATTTAAAAAAAACAGTATCAGGGCTGGGGATTTAGCTCAGTGGTTAGAGTGCTTGCCTCGCAAGCATGAGGCCCTGAGTTCGATTCCCGGTACCAAAAAAAAAAAAAAAAAAAACAAAAAACTGTATCTACACTACACTTTAGTGAAAAAAACAAGACCTCTGTTAAGGTTTAGATATGGAATGTCCCCTCAAGGCCCCAGGTGTTCAGAGGTGGGCCTTTAGGAAGGTGATTAGATAAGAGGGACACTGTGACTGAGTGTGGTAGGAAGTGGAGTCTGGTAGGAAGAGAGGCATGGCCTGGAAGGGTACATCTCCCTCCCTAGCTCTTCCTTTCCCTCTCTGCTTTCTGCCTTCTGTGATATGAGCAGTGTTCCTCCACAGTAGGCCCTCCCACAATGCAGTTTCTGCCTTGGACCCAGCTGACCATGGACTGGAACTTCTGAAACTATGGGCCAAAGAAACCTCTTCACCTTTAAGTCATGAGTGTTGGTATTTTGTCCAAGTCATGAGGAAAGTGATAAAGATAACCTCCAGGGTCTGGGGATTTGGCTCAAGCGGTAGAGTGCTGGCCTAGCAAGCACAAGGCCCCGAGTTTGATCCCCAGCACCAAAAAAAAAAAAAAAAAAAAAAAAAAAAAGACAACCTCCACACATAAAACAGTTAGAAAACTATAACACTGTATAAATAAATGCAAAATTAATGAGTAGAGACAAAAATGTTCTGCAAATTTAGAAAAAACAGAGATTAATTTGGCCGGATTCTCTAGAAAAGATTTTAGAGAAGAGTATCAGGTTAAATATAGTAAACTAAGTACCTTCACTCCTTCCTGATACTGCCTTTAAAAAGTACATTTTTAAAGGCAAAAAAAAAAAAAAGGAAGAATAGAGACATATCTCAGTCTGTTTGTGCTACTATAACAAAATACTTTACATTGTGTAACTGATCAACAACATAAATTTATATCTCATAATTCTGGAGGCTGAAAAGCTCATGATCAAGATACCAGCAGATTCAAAGCCTGGAGAGGGCTTTCTCTGTGCTTCTTAAATACATACCGTCTTACTGCTTTCTCATATTGCAGAAGAGGGAAAGGAGTTCCCTCGAGACCCTTTAATAAGGGTGTGATACCCATTCATGAGGCTGGAACCCCCATGATGTAATTACTCCCCAAAAGTCCTGCCTCTTAATATTGGGTGTTCAATTCCAACATTTGAATTTGGGGAGAACACTAACATTCAGACCGTAGCAAAACAATGGCAATAAACTTTTTACATAAATGTTACCTGATGTCGCAGACCAGATAGAATTAAAATGTGATCTGGAAGAGAGAGACTTCCAGAAGCAAGTTAATCCACTCTGCAGGACCATTAACCTCAAAAATATACTAAAGGAGTTAGAGGTCCTGAGTATTTTTGAAACACTCAGTGGAGCAGGTACAAAAGCAGAGATGTTTTTGACTGGTTGGTTGTTGACCTAAGTAGCAACCTGACCCCTTCCTCACTCCAGATCACATGTGACTGTCTCTCCTAACCCCGCCAATGTCCAGAGATTTGGACCCAAGCACAGCAACCACAGCTGAGGACAGAGCTGGCAATTCTCATAACAGGGCTATTCTGTGAAAATCTTTGTATCAAATCAACATCTCACATTTTCCTTGTGTCCAAGGTCACTAGCACATTAATATATGTTTTAAAATCCACAGATCAATGAGTCCCTCAAAAACAAAAGACCATTTAATAAAAAGACCTAAAGATACTGACAGTCAATGTGAACAGATTACAAATGGAGCTTCTAGTCATTTTTGAAAGACCATACTCTTAAATAGGAAAATTTAGCCCAAGAATCACAGGTATTTATTAGTACTTTCTAACATGAAAGAAAGATAATCAAAAAGAGACTTGGAAGAACAAGAGACAGTTCAGGGAGCTAGAAAAAAGTCTAAGATAGTATAATTAATATCTTCAGACAACCTCAGAAAAGATTTCACATTTGTATGCTCTAAGCAAGATGCTGTTAAAAAAAAATGAACACTTAGACAAAAAAAGAGACCAAAAAAAAAAAATGAGAAGAGATATTTTTAAGGTCCAGTAGTAGGATTGGAAGGCAAAGTGGAAACAATGTCCTAGAAAACAAAACAAAATTAAATGAGGCAGAAAATGAGAAAAATGAAACTTGAAATTAGTTTCAAAGGTCAATCATCCAAATAAAAGAAGTTACAGAAAGGAAAGGAAGAGGAGAAAGGATGACAGAAATAAGAAATTGTTCAACAAATAACATTTTCCAGACTGTAAGTGTATATCAAATTCCAACAGAATAAATGAAAAATGACACATTGTGAAATTTCAGGAAAATTGGACAACAAGCATCTTTAAAAGCTTCCAAAGTTAGCAATGAAGGTCTAAGCAAAACAAGGGAGAAAAACAAAGAAGAGAAAGATGTAGAAAATGAGAAGCAAGAGATCCAGTTTAGGAGAGAAGCACAGGGAATTCTCAGTCTAATGAGATGATACGGTCACCTCAGGATGATCACTGTGCAGCTACCTAAGGAGTGACCAGTTGATTGAAGCCAAAGAATGGTGGCTTTTAGAAACACTGTTTCTAAGAAAAAAAAAGTATTTAAATATGTTCAGACATATTGAGACATGTTTCCCTCTATTGGAGTGTTTATAGAGAGTCATACAAAATTGAAAGCAATAATTATTAACTCAAGGAAAACCAAGGTGTTATACAAGTATGAAAATACTATCATAGACTATTCCGTGGTTCAATTCAAATAACATTGTACTGGCTTTAAAAATGGAACATTGGCTAACTAGAAGGCATAATATACATCTGTTGGGAGGATGGGAAAAGGGGAAGTGTGGGGTGCAGTGACAATGGTTCTGGGGAAGAAGCATGGTATAAATCTTCATTTTTAAAGATTGAAGCCAATAATATTCCAAACTTAAAATCAAACAAACAAAAAAAAGAATAAGCAAGCCATTGAGAAATATAGGATCAAATATCCAAAGAAACAGCTAAAATGTAAAAACACTACCTATCAGAAGTATGAATAAGGAAGGAGACAGAAAAACTAAATAATCATAATTACATCTGTATACTCAATTAAATACAGTTGTATTAAAAGTATACCTTATAACTAATTAAATATAGTTGTATTTTTAAAAGCTTAGGGAGTCAGGTGTGGTGGTACACACCTGTAATCCCAGCTCTTGGGAGGCTGAGGCAGGAGGATTGCCAAGAGTTTGAGGCCAGGGAGGGGTTACATAATGAGGTAAGGCCAACCTGAACTACATAGGAAGGCCCTGTCTCAAAACAAAGCAAAACAAAATTTTAAAAGCCAGAAAACAAATAAACAAAAACAAGCATCTTAGAAATGGAACAAGGTGGAATCTGGCTATGTGAAAAGAAGGTAATTCTGCTCAATTCAGTTCACCACAGAGCTCACAATCCTGAAGGAGAGAAATGCCCCAATTTGTAATGATGCCTGAGTGATAGAGCACAGACAGGTCTATTTCCTCAGGTTTGAAGAAGAAACGGGATTTCAGAAGGCTGACAGGGAAAGGAAGAGAAAGTAATTTTGGAAGAGAAGAACAACATGAAAGAAAGAACACTCAGCAATAAGCATGGCAAGTGGCCAGACCAAAGCAGCTCAGCCTGGTGTGGCTAGAGGAGGACTGAAGAGAGGAATAACATTAGAGAGCAGAAGTAGAGCCAGGTCCCAGTCTGAGAAACTCGCCAACTCTGCATTTGTCAGCCAACATCCAAGCTGTGCTTCCTGTGGTTGCTGATCTGTCTGAACCACACACCAACCAGAAACTTAATTATGAAGCTTCTGAAATGAGACTTTTTCAGACACCCTGCCTCACCTTCTATCACCTTTATATTTTCTTGATCTCCCTGTTTCCAAGTTCTTACCTTTACCAGTTAATCTTGATGGATATCTTACTGGATAAAGACTACTGGAGAGGTGGTTGGATTGTAAGGGATCTAACCTCATCAGTGAGTACGAATTCAGAGTGGAATGGGCCATTAGAAGTTGGGGCCTAGTTGAAGAAAATGGTATGACCTTGAGGACTAGTATATCTGGCTCCTTTCTTTCTGTACTTTTCCCCTGTGCTATACTTCTCAGTAGCCATAAAGTAAGCAGCTTTTCTGCACTATGCCCTTCTGCCATGATGTTCCAACCTTGGAGCCAACCATGGACTAAACCCTCTAAAACCACGAGCCAAAATAAATCATCTCTTCCTTTAAGTCGTGTAGGTCAGGGACTTTGTCCTAGCAACAAAACGAAACAACCCAGCTGATCTTACTCTTACTTTGGGGGACTGACAACTGACATAAAGGTACCTCACATTGTTCATGTGGCTATCAGGACATGTGGTCCCAGTCTAGTCAATAATATTATATATAACATTAGACAGCAAGAAAAGCCAGAATTACATCAAGCTCAATCCAGAAGCTAAATCCAAAAGTCCTTGAGTAAAGCCTAGGTGTTCATTTCCACAGAGCAACAGTTGGAGCACCAAATGGTATAGCTACTCCTTTAAAAAGAGAAGGAGTTTCTATATAGCTTACTACAGTCCATGCCACTCTGTATTGATCCTAATATTGGGCCTGTCAGTTGTCATTCATTGTGATGCATATGGTTTTGTTTTATTCTCAGAAGGAAAAATTTCATAGTGGTCTTGTTTAGCCCATTAAATGTCATCATTGGAACCCTGATGACTTTTGAATATGCTACTCTAGCTCTATGACTTATGAAGTTCCATCATAAACATCTTGTGCTGCAAATAAGGGCCCTCACTACATTAGTGGGCCACAGAGTTTGGGGCACATGGTTAAATACATTTCTCCTGTTCTTTCAGTATAGAGATAGATTAACTCTTTTGTGGAGCAGGAACATACAGATTTGAAACCAGTAGCCGAAGTATAATAGATATTGTAGATGTCCTACCTACATTCCCTAGATATTGTAAGTATTGGTCATTTGTGGTTCATGGCTTCTTCTTCCATAGAAAATTGCCTTTAGTGTATATGAAAGAATTAGGTTTTCTACCTCAGATCAGCCAGTCACTAACTGATAGAAAGTAGAAAGGCTTTCCCCTTATATCTGAGCAGGGCAGTTCAGGATGAGACTTATAATTCAGGCTTCTCCCACCTCCTAAATCAGTTCAGTAATAAATTTGACCTGAAAACAGATCCTTTATTAAGTCTTTCTCTCTTCTTCTTTTCCTTTATACATATTTTTCTTGAAAAGCACACCAACAGAGTCTCTGTCACAAATCCTATTTCCAACATACCCGAGAGAAGTAGAATTATTAGTGTTTCTGGGAAGCAAATCTAGACATGAAATGCTGACATTGGATTACCCATCAGCTGGATTATATCACAGGTGGCAGAATACTGATAATCCCTGGCATAGTGCTACAGTAATATGTTAAAATTTTCACAAAGGGAAGCTATAGCACCCAGGCCAATATCAGACCAAGATGGAGTTTCACAAAACAGGTAGAAAAATCCACAGCATTTGCATAACTATCTATGACCCTATACAATACAGGATGTCCTACTGGGAAGGAATTACCTATACCAGGACTCCTATTTCAGGACAGAAAAACCTGGACCATGCGTCTAACAATTTGGCTTGCCTGGAGGCTGCGAGAGGGACAAATTTCTGTCTTCCCCAACTCAGAGGACTTAGGGACCAGCAAAATTTGGAAGGTAGTGAAAACAGGCAAGCACTACTGAATGTTAGAACTATACTTCCACAGGTAGACATGAGGAGAAGAGGAGTTCCTCCTAAAACCTGTGGTGGGACTAATCACTGAAGGCTTTCCCTGTGTGAAATCAGTATGGAAAGACTTGGAGCAGAGGTTTTTCAAATGTCCACATCCCAGCAAAAGACTTTAAGATATATAAAAAAACAGAGAATCATGACTGAATCAATGAAAATAAAATTCTAGAAATAGGCCCCTGCTGAAGGGGAAATCCATAAGCTGCCTGACAGAGAATTTTAAATAAATTTCATAAAAATTCTCGATGAGCTAAAAATTAACACAGACAATTAAAGTCAGGAAAATGATGAATAAAATGAGACTATCAACAAGAAGATAAGAGCTATTAAGACAAATCAAACCAAAATTCTGGAGTTAAAAAATAGAATAAACAGAAAAATTCACTTGAGGGATTTAATGGCATAATTAGGAAAAAGAAACAGTGAACTTAAAAGTAGGTCATTTGAAGCTGAATCACAGAAGAAAAAAGAATGACAAAAAGGGAAGAGAACTTGAAAGACTTGTGGGACATGATCAAGCAGGTCAATTTATGTATTATGAGAGTGCCAGAAAGAGAAGAGGAGAGCGAAGAACTTATTTGAAAAATTAAGGGCTAAAATTTTCCTAAATCTGATGAACAACATATAATTTTGAGAAGTTCCACAGTCAAAGACTTCTTGATTGAGAATCAACAAATGGGATTACATCGAATTAACAAGCTTCTGCACAACAAAGGAAACAATTGGCAGAGTGAAGAGACAATCTACACAATGAGAGAATTTTTTGTAGCTGCTCTTCTTATAAAGGACTACTATCTAGAATATATGAAGAAACAACAAAAATATTAACCCCCCCGAAACAAATGCTGAATCAATAAATGAGCAAATGAACTGAATAGTTCACCTCTCAAAAGAAGTACAAATGGCCCATAAGTATACAAAAATTTGTACAACATCTTTAGCCATTAGGGAAAATGCAAATCGAAACAACTCTGCGATTTCATCTCACCACATTCGGAATGGCTATCATCAAGAACACACGTACACACACACACACACACACACACACACACAGAATGTTGGTGAAGATTCAGGGGAAAAAGGAATCCTCCAACACACACGGGAATGTAAACTGGCACAACCATTATGGAAATCAATATGAAGATTCCTCAAAAAATTAAAAATAGAATTACCATTTGACCTAGCTATACTTCTCCTAGGTATATTCCTGAAAGAGTTAAAGACATCATACTTTAGTGATACATGCATACTCATGTTTATAGTAGTGTAATTCACAACAGGTAAGCGCTGACAGTCTAGATATCTGTCAGCAAATGAATGGATAATGAAATACATATATAAGTAATTCATCCAGGAAGAAGAAATGAAATCATGTCGGATGTAGAAAGCTAAATATCACATGTTTTCTCTTATATGAAAAATGTAAAACATAAGTAAATGAATAAAATAAAGGCGAGATGATAGGAAACTAGAAGGTAGACTCTTGGAGATAGGGAAAGAGATCGGGGGAGAGGGTTAAAAGGATTTAAAATGATCAAGATATGTTATATGTAAACACCAATTCTCCAAAATTAATATCACTATTCTGTATTACAGACATGTACTAATAAAATCAAGAATCTTATTGACCTGGATAGATTTTGAGAGAATGACACAAAGACACATTATGATAAAACCATCTAAAGTGAAAGAGAATCTTGAAAGAAGCAGGAAAATTCTGGATTTCTCAGCAAAAAGTTTGTAGCCCAGAAGACAGTAGGTTGATATTTTCAAGGTGTGGAAAGAAAAGAAAGCTTGTCAACAAAGAACACTGTATAAAATAAAAATGTCCTTCAAAAAAGAAGGAGGAATTAAGACTTTCTTAGAAAAAAGCTGAAATTGATTATCACTAATTAGACCATATTAATAAATGCTCCATGAAATCTTTCTAGTTGAAATGCAAGGTACTAGACAGCAACATGAAGCCAAAAAATAAAAAGAAGGTGAGGTTCTCTGATAAAAGTAAATATGTAAACACATATAGTAACTTGGTAAATACTAGGAACTTAATTCAACAGCATATGAAAAGGATTATATGCCATTTTAAGCATGATAATAAATATTCATGACATGCAAGGATGGTTCAACACAAAAATTAATGTAATATATTACATTAATAGAATGGACAAAAGTCATATAGTCATTTTAAGTGATGCAGAAAAATCACTTGACAAGATTTAACACTTTCTCAAGATTAAAAACAAAAACAAAAGCACAAAAGCACATAAGAATGGAATAAAACTACCTCAACTTAGTGAAAACCACCCGTGAAAAGACCAAAAGTAATCATACTCAATGGTGAAATACTGAAAACCTTTCCTCTAAGATCAGGAACAAGGAAAGGATTCCCATTCTTGCCACTCCTATTCAACATATTTGGAACCCTAGTCATAGAAATTGTGCAAGAGAAATAAATAAAAGACATCAAACTAGAAAGAAGTAAAAGTATCTGTAATCATAGAGGGTATGATCTTTTAAGTAGAAATACTAAAGATTACCCACACACATACATACGCAAAATTAGAATAACATAATTAAGCAAAGTTGCAGAATATAAAATCAAAATGTAAAAATTAGTTGTGCTTTTATACACTAAAAATGAATAATGAAAAGGAAATTAAGAAACAGTTCTGTTTATAATAGTATCACTTAACACAATGTCCTCTGATGCCATTTATATTGCTGTAAATGGCACAATTTCTACTTTTTGGGCTGAATAAAAAAATAAAATTCTTAGGAATAAGCCTAACCAAGAGGTAAAGGAGTTGTAGTGTGAAAACTAAAAAACGTTCCTGAAAGAAATTAAACAAATAAATGGAAAGTCATTCATGCTGCTTTGAAGACAATATTGTTAAAATGTCTACACTATCCAAAGACAGCTAAAGAGTCAACATAATCCCCATCAAAATTCCAACAGCATTTTTCTGTAGAAATAGAAAAATTCATCCTAAACTTGGTATGAAATCTCAAGAAATACCATAGCCATAACGATTTTGGAAAAAAGTTGGGAGACACCTACTTCCTGATTTTAAAATATTTCAAATGTCACAGCAATGAAAACGGTATAACTGCAAAAAGACAAATTCCAACAGAATAAAGTGTCCAGAAGTAAACCCTCACATATACAGTCAAATGAACTCCAACAGGTTTGAGAAGACCTCTCAGTGAGGAAAGTTTAATCTCATCAACAATGGTGTTGAAAAATAAGATATCCACATGTAAAGCAATGAAGTTGAACCCTTAACACAAAAATTAACTCAAAATGGATCAAAAACTTAAAGGTAAGACCCTAAACTATAAATCTTCTAGAAGAAACTACAGGAGAAATCTTGATGACAGTTGGACTTGGCAATGACTTTTGGATAGGATACCAAAAAATGAAGAAAAGAAATAGACAAATGGGATTATATCAAACTTTAAAGCTTTTGTGGATCAGAACAAATACTAGAGTGAAAGGTAACTTACAGAATGAGAAAGAATATTGACAACCCATATATAAGTGGTTAAAGTTCAGACTGGAACTACTACAACTCAACAACAACAAAAATCAGATAGTTTGATTTAAAAATGAGTATAGGATGTGAATAAACATTCCTCCAAAGACGATATACAAATGGCTAAGAAGTACATAAAAGATTTTCAGCCTCACTAATCATCAGAGAAATACAAATCAAAATTACAGTGACCTATCATCTCACATCACTTGACAGGTTGGCTCCTATCAAAAAAAAAAAAGTGCTGGTGAACTTGTAAAGAATTTGGAACCTTTGTACATTACTGGTGGGAGTGTAAACTGTGAAAGTACTACAGAAAATGTTATGCAAGTTTCTCAGGAAGTTAAAAGAACGTCCATAAAATTCACCAATCCCACATGTAGCCAAAAGAATTGAAAGTTCTCAAAGATTCATTTGCATGTTTACAGTACATTATTCACAATATCCAGGAGGTATATGCAACCTAAATTTCCACCAACATATGATTCATATGTAAAATATAGCATATACATACAATGGAGTATTATTCAGAAGCATTTTTTAAAAAGGAAATTCTGTCATAATGATGAATCTTGAAGACATTATGTTAAACAAAATAAGGTGGTAACAAAAGGGCAAATACGGTATGACTCCACTCATATGAGTTAAAATCATAAAAATAGAAAGCAGAATGGTGGTTACCAGGGTTTGGAGGTAGAGGCAAAAGGGAAGTTGGTGTTTACTGGGAGGTGGGAGTTGTTGTTTAATGGATGTAAAGTTTCAGATTTACAAGATAAAAACGTTCCTAGAAGGTTGGGTATGGTGGTGCATGCCTGTAATCCCAACGCTTGGAAGGTGAGGCAGGAGGATCACTGTGAGTTTGAGGCCAGCCTGGACTCAAATTATGTAGCCTGAACTACACAGTGACATCCTGTCTCAAAAAAAAAGTTCTGGGGACCTGTTTCACAACTGTGTAAGTATATTAAACACTACTACACTATACATTTAAAAAAGCTTAAGATGGTAAATTAGAAAAAAAAAAGCACTCTAGGTATTTGTCAAAACCCATAGAATGGTATACCATAAGTGAATATTAATGTAAACTGTGGAGTAGAGCCAACAATAATCTATCAATATTAGTTCACTAATTGTCACAAATGTCCATATAAAATAATGGGGAAACTATAGGCCCAAGGTGAGGCAAGGAATGCACTATATATTCAATTATTCTTTAAATATAAAACTACAAAAATAAAATATAGTAATTACTACCAAAATAAAATGAAAAACATTTAATTTATAGTTAACTGGGATGGGTAGGTATATTAGTCACTTTCCAGTAGCCAAGACAAAATGCACCTGACACACATAAGATAAAGCAGGAGAGGTTTATTCTGGCTCATGGTTCCAAGGGGTTCAGCCTATGATTTAGTACCTGGCTCCAAGGAGAAAAACAGCATGGTAGAAGGGCATGGCGGAGGAATACCATTCAACCTATGGTCATTAGGAAGCAGAGAGAGAAGGGAAGACAAGAATATACCCGTCCGTGTCACCTCCACCCCCACCCCCAATGACCCACCTCTTCCAACCAGGCTTCACTTCCTGACAGCACATTCAGCTCTAAATTCATCAATGGATTAATCCAGAGATGAATACAGTGCTCCCATTATCCAACCACCTTCCAAAAGCTCCACCTCTGGATACATGAGGCTTTTGATAGACAATTCAGATCTAGGCCACAACAGTAAGAATGTAAGTTGAGAAGATGCACTGGCTTGTGCAATAATTCAAATGTGAGACAGACATAGAAGGGATGGAATTGTAAGAATTGTGGAATTTGTGGCTGCTGTTGCTGCTTTAAAAGAGTATAAATGATAAGCTCAAATTAATCAGTCACCAAAGTGCAAAAGCCAGGGAACTTCTTCATCTTCCCAATATAATTAGAGAAACCCTCATCTATTACAGCCAGAAAGCTGATCACATTGAAGAGGAAGTCATGAATGAATTTTAATACTATCAAAATTCCAACAAGATAAATTTTTAGCCCTAGCAAGTCTTCTTTTCTGAACCCAGAGTCCTCCTAGGGAAGCTGTGGGATGGAGCTATTCAGGCAGACATACCTGACAAGTGAACCTTAAAATTAAACTGAGTTCATGCTCTTCAGTAGAGGAACATGCCTTATAGCAGGAGTTTCCAACCTCTGGGTCATGGACATGTACTGAACTGGGCTGTACAGCCGGTGAGCAAGTGAAGCTTCATCTGTATTTACAGTCATTTCTCATTGTTTACATTACCACCTGAGCTCTGCCTCCTGTCTGATCAGCAACAGCATTAGATTTTCATAGGAGCACAGGTCCTGCTTTGAACTGTACATGCGAGAGAACTAGGTTGCACACTCCTTATGAGAATCTAATACTTGATCATCTGAAGGGAAGTTAAGATAGTGATGCCAGTACAGGGAAGCAGCTGCAAATACAGATTAACATTAGCAATCCAAGTTGATTTGTCTACCAATGTTGACAAGAAGGCAACAATGCTTGTTTTTTGTGATATCTTTTTTAGGATTATGTACATGAGGACATGTCATGAGCACTTATGCTGTCAAACAACACCACAACTGCAGAACTATTCAAGTTTTTGAATGATTGCATATCATGAAAACTGAATAGGTCATTTTTGGTCAGTTTATGCACAGATGGAGCAGTTATCATGACTGCACAACTTTCTGGTTTCACTACTTGGGTCAAAGAGGTCACTTCTGAATGAGAGTCTCTATGCTGTCATTCATAAAGAAATGCTGACTAGCTGAAAAATGTCACCTGAACTTAACATTTTGCAGGATGTGATTTAAATTATCAGCCACATTCAAGTATATGCCCTTAATTCATGTCTGTTTGTACAGCTCTGTGAGGAGATGGACTTGGAATACAAATGTCTTTCTTATACACGGAAGTGAGATGTCTTTCTAAAGATAGATTACTAGCCAGAGTTTTTGAGTTACAAGAGCCACTCTGGAAATTTCTTTTACAAAAAGAGTCACCACTGGCAGCACATTTCAGCGACACAGAATGGGTCACAAAACTTGCTTACTTGTGTGACATATTCAACCTGCTCAACAATCTCAATCTGTCACTTCAGGGGACAAAGGCAACTGTGTTCAAGTTGGCAGATGAAGTGTTTGCATTCAAAGTCAAACTGGAATTATGGGGCTGACAAGTGAACATTTTTGACATGTTTCAAACATTAGCAGAAATTTCAAAAGAAACTGAATCAGGGCTTCTTTTTCCCAGCTGGCACATGATCACCTATCTCAGTTTCCAAAAGAAATTGAGCATTACTTCCCAATCACAAAAGACACCTGAGCTGGGAAGGAATGGACCCACAACCCATTTATAAATAAGAACAGTGAATCAATTTTGGGCTAGAAGATCAGCTTCTTGAAATCACAAATGATGATAGCCTTAAAAATATGTTTGAAGGCTGGGGATTTAGCTCAGTGGTTAGAGTGCTTGCCTCACAAGCACAAGGCCCTGAGTTTGATCCCCAGCACACACACACACACAAAAATATGTTTGAGACAACCTTAAATCTCCGTATGTTCTGGATTAAAATCAAGGTGGAATATCCTTAGAGTGTCACAAAAAGCCTACTTCTATTTCCACATCTTACTTTTGTGAAGTAGAGTTTTCTGTACTGACAGGAAAAAAAAAAAAGATTACGGAGTAGATTGGACATAAGCAACACACTTGAGGTGTCACTGATTTGCATTATGCCTAGATGGCAATGTTTGGCTGCAGGAAAACAAGCCCAGGGCATCCACTGATTCTGCCTGTTATGTGATTATTTCATTTTATACTACAATGTAATAATAAAGTACACAATAAATGCAACGTACTTGAATCATCCTGAAACCCTCCTCAATCCCGCATTCCCTGGAAGAATTGTCTTCTACAAAATGTGTCTCATGCCAAAAAGGATAGTGGTTGTCCTCTTCAGTATCTAATCCTACACCCTCCCTCTCTTGGACTGAGAACTAGGATTAAAAACTCCACATGGCCTGACTAGAGAAATTCAGATCTGCTAAGGGTTGGGAAGCATTATGCATTGAAAGCTCTGCTGGGCTAGCAAAGTTGCACCAACTGAAAGGGAAGAAGTTGCCTGAACATGGATCTTGAAAGCTGGAGAAGGCAGAGTTATCCATATGGAGCCACTGCACAAAATTTACCACCTTGAAAATCTCCAAAGGCTTTTCCTAATCCATTGTTGGAATGAGATACCAGCTGACAACGAGAACAAAAACACAGCTTTGATTCTTGAGCCCACACCCACCAGGGCTAAAAGGTGGGCCATCCCACCAGACAGGCTACCTAGACCAGCAGAAGTGATAATGCAGGCAGAGAAGAATCTAGAAATAATGCTAATGGCTGGAGATAATGAACATAAGTTGTAACTTCTGGACCAGCTGCAACAATGGGACTATATTATTCCCTCTAACCTTCCTCTTCTGTGTTTTCTCAGAAACTCTGACCCACCAGAATACTAGTTGGTAGGATATGGCAGTAGAATCAATACCTCAATAGGATGAACTTAACTCAAGAAGCAGAGGATCTGAACAGGGTGAACTCTAATAGGTGCTGTTAGAGTCACTGGACTGTATGCCTAATTTTCTGAGATATTATGAGTATTGTCTGATAACAGTTCACAACCACCCTATTCTGTGGAAACTTACCCTCATCCATCAAGAATCATTTTTCCCAGAAAACTACAACCCAGTCTCCTCACCTCTATCGATTTTGCCAGAGACAGAGTATAAGTTACAACAGGCACAGAGATTTGTGTTCTGAATCCCCTGCTTCCACCTCTAGAGACGAACTCCACTTTACCTGAAACTATATTCCTTGCTTTGCCACTTTTCTTTTTGTATTTCACTCCATTTCTCTCCTACAGATTTCCCCCTTAACAAAATCCTTTAATGATACATATGCTCCTGAATGCCTGTCTCAGTATGTGCTCCAATGGAAGCCAAGCAAACACACTAGGCAATATGAATAGTATTAAAAATTTGAGAACGTGTAGACAGAGAAAAATTTTGCTGCCAATCTGACAAATTCTTGCTGAATTGTCAGTGAGTTAGCTGTTAAACAACACTAGTTCTCGATTTTTTTTTCCTAGTGTTATTTCTGTATTTTGAATAGACCTAGAGAAATTAAAGATGGTGTTGGACTCACTTGGCTTGCCAGGACTGCCATGCAAATCACACTCCCTTTTGTTTATCTGTGAAGGGATGGTGAGGAGGGACTGGATAATGGAGTAGGGGGGGAAGGACTCACTCTCCCTCCATCTCCTTCTTTTCCATCACATTCCCTCCTCTACCTTGAACTTCCAAAATGTATGTGAATCTCCTTATTTTCAGCAAGTTCTTATAATGTCAAAAGTAACATTTTAAGGAGATTTTGCAATTGATCAAAATAGATTGGGGCTGACTGAGACAAGGAAAGGAGGCTGATCAAGAGCCTGTTTCAGAGATAACAGCCTAGATGTGAAATGGTAAAGTGATGGAAAGGACAGATGGCAGGTGTATTTTAAGGTACCTTAACCTAGATGTCCTCTGGCTTCACCCTCCTGTGGCTCAATTAATACTTTAATTCTCCCAGGTCATCACCTCCATGTACTAACACACATGTCTACTCCCACCTCCTCTTCCCACTCATTCTTGGACTACCCAGAAGGAGCCTGGTATGTGCTCAGGGACATACTCCTCTGCACCTACTTCCTTGATGTCTGCTTCCCACACACCACAGAAGGACAGACCTCAACGCTGTTACTCTGATGCTCCCAGAGCTGAATTCATACACGCAGAGAATATAAAGGTGGTTGTCAGGAGTGGGAGGAATGGGGAAAGATAGGTCAAATGAGGTGAAGTTTCATTTAGTATCAATAAATTCTAGACACCTACAGTACAACAACAACATGGTAACTCCAGTCAAAAACAATGGTTTGTACACTTGAAAATTGCTAATGGAATAGATGTTAAATGTTCTCATGACAAAGAAATGATAAGTTTACGAGGTGATGGATATATTAATTTGCTTGATTTAATCATTGTAGATACAATATATAATGTTTTTCAGTACTTGGGATTGAACCCAGGGTCTTCACACTGAGCTGCATCTTCGCCCTTTTCACTTGAGACAGGACTTCTTTAAACTGCTGGGCTAAAACTTGCAAGGCTCCTGCCTCAGCCTCACAGAATGCTGGGATTACAGGCAAGCAGTATATATAATTTGCATTTTTCAACTATATCTTAATAAAACTGGGGGAATAAATTTATAGTATTTTAAAATGTCAAATCGTTTACCACCATCTCATTCACTGAGTATTTTATATGAATATAAAATATCTAATTAATTAGATTGGATATTCCTTCAGGGAAACCTAGGTTTCTTGGCGGGGAGGGTTGTTTTTGTATATTCATTTCCCAGTGCCAATAATGGTTCGAGGCACGTGTGATTCAAGCCAGACTGAGGGTGTCATAGTTACACAAAGAACAGTGTCCGCGTGGAAATGAATGTACAGAGCTGTGCAAGACAATGTCTGGCAGCAAATCAAATCTTCCCACTAGGGTAGGACCAACCATGCACTATGTGAGCTTCAAGTCCTTCAATAGCAGGGGAAGGCGTTCGAGGCAGGCGGTGCGACATCCGCCCGTAAATGCAGGGGTTGTGCTCCCTTGATTTAGCAGCCTTAGAAAACCAGGCCATCAAGTTACTACTAATCATGTGGGCTGAGAAGCAAAGAGAAGAATGCTTTGCTTTTGAGGATAAATCCCCACAGGAAAGCTGCTTTGCTCTCTGTAGGTAGAAACAGACAAAGAGTTGCAAGAAAATGGTCACATCCTCTAACACTTTTATCTCCTTGCTGCCTAGCAACTTCCATAGTTAGAGGGTGGAGAGGGAAATTCTCATGGAAGCCCCAGAATACACAGGCACCACATGCACAGTGTCATCTCCTGTGAGTGTTAGTAACACAACCTCTGAAAAGCTGCCTGGGCGGGGCTGGGGGATGGGGCTGGAGAGTGAGGAGCCCACTCCAGGCCACGAGAAATTGAGTGTTCTTACCCCTTAACATAGAATGTGGTCTGAGGTTGCTTCTTGGGGCTTTAAAGTTGATTTGGGGTGAGCTTCTCAGGCTGCCAGCAGGAAGCAGAAAGTTCTTATATTAATTCAATCCAAAAGAATATTATGATTTAAAAATAAGCAAGAGTGAGCATAATCACATCAGTTTCTGCCAGCTTTCCACTCCAGTGTCTCCCTGTAACAATCCTTCCTCCTGCTAGTGCCAGGCCACTGGCAGCAAGCACAGCTTGCTAACCCCATTGTGGGTGCCTCCAGCTCTGCAGAGAGCACTCTAACCTTAAACCAAAATTTTATTCTCAGGGATCCGAAAGTCAGTAACATAAGAGAAGGAAAAGAATAACCAAATAGGAAATATCATTCTCAACAGAGATCAGAAGAGTCTACTAACCACAAAGCAGGATTTTAAAAAAGCATTTAAAGACCTAAATCCAAAATTCATGTATCTCATGATACTATGGAGAATTTCTGATTTTTAGATCTAGTTGACTAAAAAGTATAAACTATTAGAATATTAACAAGGATAGCTTGATAGAGATCTATATGTGTACAAATAATTATTCTTTAGAAAACACATGTTCTTAAGTGTTTCTGGAACAGAGTCTGTTCTAGATATTGTTGAAATCCTTTTAAGATTTATGGTTTTCAAAATTTAGTCATGTTCTGCTTAAAATATGGACTCGAACTGCAAATAAGTAGAAACAAAAATACTACACTAACGACTTGGAAATTTTAACAATAAATAATGTCTTGGTTTGGGAAAAAAAGCCTGATATTCAAATTATTCTCTTAATTCAGAATAACCAAATATTAATTACTAGAATTGAGCATTTAATTTGTACTACCTGGAATCAAACTCTGTTTTAACTACCTTATGTTTATATTTTTTTAAGTAAGAAAACCAAGGTATATGGAAGTGAAATAATTTGCCCAAGGTCTTATAGGCAGTAAGTGGCAGAGTCAGAATATGAACACACACAACCTAGTTCTGAAGCCCAACAGCCTTATCCACTGCCAAGTCTAACTTCACACAAAACTCGTGGGACTGGTCAAACCCAAAAGAACACCCTCCCTTACTAGCTTTTTATATTAAAAAAAAAAAGATTCATTAATGCAAGATTGCCATAGGATGGCAGATTTTGTAAATGAGCCTATTGTTTCTTTCTGTACTAAATTTCTACAGAAAAGACAAACTAGGAAAAGAAATGTCAGTGGGGTTGCCCTGGCTGAGGGTTTGCCCTGGCTGAGGGTTTGCCAGCATCTGTCTGTGTGGGAGGAGCGCAGAGCTGTGTACCTACACAGATGGTCCAATTGCCGGAATCCCGGCTGTGACTAGCAAGGCCGTAAGTACGCTGGCATCTGTGCGTATTGAGTCAAAATTATTATTTCTGTGCATATTGAATCCAAATTGAGTTCTAAGTGACTACATCTCTAATGATTTTAATTACAGTAACTTACTAAAGCACGGTAGATGGAGGAGGCTGAGATGCAGTGGTCAAAACCCCTGCGGTGGTGTTGGACCTGGCTGGAGGCTACAGCTTGGCCACCTGCTGGTTTTGTGACCTTGGTGAATTTACTTAAACTCATTTTCCTCTTACATAAAATGGGAGAAACGATAGTTACCACAAACTCTACCATTTCCTGAGGTTGTTGTAAAGACAAATTATAAAACGCTTAATATGTTGCCTGGTACAGAATAGCTTCCTTCTCACGTTTTAATATATAATATGCACATGCAACACTGGTAAGTAAGAAATTGCTTAAGTAATTGAAGAATATGAAGCCTTCAAAATCAGAAAGCAGTCAAAAGAAATTGTCAGAGGAAATTATAACACTTCAGATTCTCTGTGATAATGGTCTAAGGGGTTAGGCAAGCCTCCGTGAAAATAAAACAAACAAAAACACATCTCAAGTTTCTGATTAAAGGATTACAAAATAAAATAAAAACACATCCTTCTTAAAAATAAGAGGAGCTGGGGCTGGGGATTTAGCTCAGTGGTAGAGCACTTACCTAGCAAGCACAAGGTCCTGAAATCAATTCCCAGCACTCTCTGCCCCTTAAAAAGAAAAAGAAAAGTAAGAGGCTCTAACAACGTAGAAGTCACCAGAATAAAAGGAACTTCATTGGTAAATGAAGGGAGAAGCCACTTTTGTCTGGAGATGATCTGTTGTTCTTACTAGGCTTGAACTTGTATGTGAATGACTGGATTGTAAAAGAGATATACATCAAAGCCCAGACTCGTACAAGACGGACAGCTTAACAGGAGACCCTCCTCAGCGAGCTGGGGTCCTAAAGATGAGGCTAAGTTAGAGGAGTCCAGCCTTCTGCGAGCTCTAGCATCCTGGAGAGTCCCAAAACTCGAGCTCCAAGCTTGGATCAGGGTGGCCTCGTACTAGAACTACTCTTGGTTCTCTCAGAAGCAAACCCAATACTGTCCAGAGGGCTGTAACTTTGGTCTAGTTATCCACAGGTCCTAGAAATATGTTCAAGGCAATAGCCCATAATCAATGATGAGTGCACATTTATAAAAGAACTCTGATTATTTTAAAGAAATATAAAAGATGTATAACATGTATAGGGAACAAGTGATTTAGCAACTAGAAAAGAAAACCTACTAGAACCTCTAGAATTAAAAAATGTGATATTCAAGTTAACACAGTGAATAAGTTAATGGCAGATCAGGCACATAAGTGGATTGGGATAATAATCACAATAAGTTATCCAGAATGTAGTCCAAAGAGGCAAAGAGAAAATGCAGAAAAGCCACTAAGAGGAAAAGTCAAAGGCATTCAAGTTGGGGTTCTTGAAGAAGAGGAGAATGAACAGAGAACACAGAGGTAATGGCTGAGAGTTTCCCATAACCAGCAGATGCAAAGGGCTCAATAAATCTAATTAGCATAATAAAAATAAGTTCATCTCTAGATGCAGTACAGTGAAACCGCTGAAAACCAAAGACAAGAAGAAAGCTCCCCAATGAAGCCAGGAGAGTCACACTGATAGTAACAGGATGAAAAACAATGGAATCTTCTTTTCTTTCAGTACATTGATGATTATAGTCAACCTGTATAAAAAGGACACAGGACCTTGAAAAAGTTCTTGACAGCCAAATCAAGGATTATTCAAATTTCAAAATGAATGATAAGTAAATTGTAACACAAGAAGTAAGATAATTCATGAATTCGCACTAATACCACAACTTTTTTCTAAAACAGATGAGACAAAAGGCTAGAGAAAGGAAAGCTCCCTTAAGTAGAATGCCAACTAATAAATGCAGGAGAAATGATAGAATAAGATTTTAATTTTACAGCTAGTAAAAATCATTAGTGGATGTTAAAATATTGGGTAAGGGATTGTCGAGAAGTGGAGTGTGGAAAAATCAGATAGACCACTACCTTAACCAAGCAGTCAAATATAGTATGACCAATACTGAGGCCAAGTATAGCATGCCGCCCTAATATGCCACGCTGACAAGAACAGAGCAACACTGTCTATCTATGCTATTGCCTACTCATGTCGAAACTGGATGTCTCACATGGTTAGAGAACACCCATGTTTGTTATGGTTTATATCTAGATGTCCCCCAAGATCCCCATGCACTCATAGGTGGGGCTTTTGGAAGAGGATTGGGTCACGGTGGATACTACAGCAGACTAGCTATCAGGAGGTGGGTCCTGGTCGGGGAAGCGGGTCACTGGGGCATGACCTGGAAGAGTGCATTTCCCTTCCCACCTCTCTCCTCTGCTTCCTGGCCCCTGAGACATGAGCAGCTTCCCTCCACCCAAGTTCTTCCGCCACGCAGCATTCATGTTTGAGCCTGCTGACCACAGACTGGAACTTCTAAAACATGAGCCCAAACCAACCTCTCCTCCTTTAAATTGTGGGTGACAGGAAAGGACAGGAAAGAGATAGTGTTCTTTAGAGATAGAGAGACAGACTTTCTTAGAGCAAGAAGGAATTGCTACTCTCCACTGGCTACCCTGCAGACGTTGGGTTTATGTCTCCACAATTGGGTTTTTCCTCTACTAAATCACCCATGTGTTCAATCCCATTTTTGGAGAACCCAAGAAACACAGCAACTATAAGTATATATATGGCTGAAATTTTTGGTGTGTTGTTCTAATAACAGAACCTGTGAATGGTCGCTGTTCCTGAGACTCAGAACAGCAACACTCTTCACAAAGGGAGTTTTTCCAGATGGCAAAGATTGCTTAGAAACCGTGCAAGTGGCAGACATGTATGGCTGACAGAATCTGCCCTAGATGAACTGCTCAGTCTCTTGGCCTTTTCTGATACTTGGAGCTCTGGAAATGTAACACTCAGAAGAAGAGACTCTATGAACATCTAGACATCCTGTGAGCAAACTAACTGCAATATGAGTCCCAGATTTGAATGTCAAATCCACTAAAATAATAAATTTTTCATAGACAAAATTTCCTCAGTCTCTATTCTTTAAGGAACTGTCCTTCATACAAGAATCTGCTTCAGGAACTTGAGGGAAGATGGTGCAGCAGAGAAAAAGAGAGTAAGAGCCTCTCTGAGATTTGTTGTCCAGACACAGGAAAATAGCAATTTAGGGAAGAGAAGAAGGAGGGAAGTGTGTTCTCGGGACCCAGCAGGGAGCTGAAACAAGAGTTGAAGCCTACAGGGAAAGCAAAAGGGGAGACCAGCCCAGAAAAAGAAGGTGACAGACGGACAGCACTTTTTCCCAGAGCTCTCGCTTGCAGCCTCAGCTTGCAGCCCCCGGGTCACAGCCTGGCTCTCGGCAGCAGCTTGCAGCCTGGGTCACAGTCACAGCCCCCCACTCACAGTCCTGCGTGCCCCCGGGACACAGCCCGGCTCATGGCCCCAACTCGCAGCCCCAGCTCTCGGTGCAAGTGACACAGTTTGAGCTTGCAGACACATAGTAACTACTGGAGACCCCAGAGACCTCCACGGAAAGACACACAAACAGAGTAGAGTGGTGGACACTGAAGACTGCAGTGGCTGGTGAGTTACCTAAGTCATCTGATCTCAGACGGCCCCCAGGAGAGGGTGGTGATCACCCAATCGCCATTTTAGAAAGGGGCTAAACTCAGAACTCACAAAAGCTGCAAGTGGCTTTTGGTGCTGGGGCAAGGCAGGGCAAGGTGGGGCAAGGCTGAGCAGAGTTCAAACTCAAATTGGAAGGGTGAAAGGAGCCAAGTTCAAACTGGCAGAGAACTGAGTCCAAGCCGGTGGGAGACACACAGTGTGTCTCCAGCTGAACAAATTGGATTTCAACCACACAGCCAGTGATCAGGCTGACCTTCAATGGAATGAGTGAAGCCTTGCTATTGAATCCAGCTGGGAACACTCACTAACCTGCTAAAATCTACAGCTGGGATTAATCAACAAGGACCTGGGTCTGTCTACTCTGTCTACCAGTGACAGCAGCGACACACCTGGAAGTGGACATTTTATTTTATTTTTTTAATATTTTATTTTCCCTTTCTGCTCTTCTTTTTCTTGTTTTTTTTCTCTTTCTTGTTTTTATAGGAAAGTGACTTTCTAGTTTTTTGCTATTTTTTTTTTGTTCTGTCCTTGTTTTACTTCTTCCTTCTCTCCTTTCCTTCTGTTTCCTTTACCAGTTCCCCAAAGTTTGTATAATTTCCCCCTGGCTTCCAACCTTGCTTCTCATCTCTTTCTCTTCTTCTATTTCTCTATCCTTCCTTCCTAATCTCTTTTGAATTTTCTCCACTGAGAGTAAAATCACTGTATTGAGGGTATATTTACTGCATACAAGTTTCTGGTTTATTTGGGATATTGTTATATAACTACAAATCTAGTTCATAAGATATAAGGTGGCAGATCAATAGTTACGATAGTTTGTTATTTTCTTGACTGTACCTGATGCTATTGTTGTTGCTGATTGTACTACTTTAGCCAAGGTGACAGAATTGTTCTACTCAGTTCTTCCTTGCATGCCAAGACTAAGATTGGCAGAGGGTCACAAATAACCCTATAGGCCATGGTCAGAGAACTAAGGGCTGGCCAAATAGATAGCAACTTCTCAGCCCCAATAAATTGAAGAGGCAAGATTTTGCAACAGACTCATAATACAAAAACCAGCTACATCTGTAAGACATCTCTGAGGAAGTAGTCACTTCCAAAAGGTTCTCAAAACTAACGAAAATAGCTATCTGCCAAGGCAATACATAAGCAGCAACCCAGGAACTAAACTAAAGAAGAAAAAAGAGAAAATGAGAAGATACACAAATAAGATGCAACCCCATACCTCCAGCTCACCAAAAGCAAACCCAGGGGGTAATGAAGTGGAACAATCTGAGAGATTCCCACCCAGACTCTTGGAAGCACTAACAACAGAAGTAATAAAGCAGATAAGTGAGGCTCTAGAAAACATCAAAACAGAAATCATTTCCAGAATGAAAGACATGATTAGTGAGTCTAGAGCAGATACAGATTAAAAAAAAATAGAAGGGCTTAGAAAAATGATGCAAACCATAAATGCCCAACACAGGAAAGAAATGGAATTCATGAAACAGATTCAAACAGATGTCCAAGAGATTAAAAATTCCATTGAAAGTATTGGCAGTAGAATGGAACAATGTAAAGAGAGACTCTCAGATATAGAAGACAAAATTGTGATTAATGATTGAGAAAAGGAAGAGTTCTTCAAAATGGTAAGGGACCATGAAAAATCAATACAACAGCTGCTAGATGACATGAAGAAAAACAACATAAGATTGATCGCAGTCAATGAAAAAACAGGAGATAGCACAAATCATATAAGAAACCTGTTCACAGAAATAATGGCAGAAAACTTCCCCAAGTATGGAAAAAGAACTGGACATACAGATAAGTCAGGTATACAGAACTCCAATTAGCCATGATCAACAAAAAATCTACCCCAAGGCCATATAATAATCAAGTTTCCAGAAATTCAACACAAGAACAGAATATTGAAAGCTGTTAGAGAAAAGAAACAAATAACCTATAAAGGAAAGCCCATCAGAATCACAGCAGACTTCTCAACACAAACCCTCAAGTTAAGGAGAGCTTGGAGTAAAGTATTTCAAGCCCTAAAAGACAACAACTTTCAGCCCAGATTGATGTACCCTACAAAACTGTCTTTCAAAATTGATGGAGAAGTAAGATTCTTCCCTGACAAAGAACACCTGAAGAGATTCAGGACCACCAAACCAGCATTCCAAAATATTCTGAAGGACATTCTAGAAAGAGAAAATGAGAACCACAACTCCAGGAATTGCAGCAGAATGAATCCCTGCAAGGCAAGTGATTAGACAGAAGGGAAAACTAGGAATCCAACAACAGGTAAATAATGTGACAAGAATAAGTCAACATCTGTCAGTTATAACCATTAATGTAAATGGTCTCAACTCGCCAATCAAAAGAGCAGACTGACAGAATGGGTCAAGAAGCAAGACCCAGCAATATGCTGCATACAAGAAACACATTTAATTCAAAAAGAAATTCATAGACTGAAAGTCAAAGGATGGAAAACAATACTTCATGTGACAGGAATCTGAAAAAAAGCAGGGGCAGCCATTCTATTTGCAGACAGAGTGGATTTCAAGCCAAGACTCATCAAAAAAGACAAAGAAGGTCACTACATCCCTGTAAAGGGAATAATCCAGGAAGAAGAGATGACAATAATAAATATATGCATCAAATACCAGTGCACCTAATTACATACAACAAATATTGACAGACATGAAAAACCAAATAACCACCAATACAATTGTAATGGGGGACTTCAATACCCCACTGTCACAAATAGATCAACTAGACAAAAAGTAAACAGGGAAATACCAGAACTAAACCAAACTCTTGAACAAATGGACCTAGTAGATATATACAGGGTATTCCACCCCACAACATCAGAATACACATTCTTCTCAGCTGCACATGGGACTTTCTCCAAAATAAACCACATACTAGCTCACAAAACATGCTTAAGTAAATGCAAAGGAATCAAAATTATCCCATGCATACTATCAGACCATAGTGCATTGAAACTGGAAATAAACAGCAAAAGAAACCACAAAAACTCCATAAACACATGGAAATTAAATAGCATGCTCCTGAACAATCAGTAGGTCAGAGAAGAAATTAAAGAAGAAATTAGACAGTTTCTACAATTGAATGATAATGCCAATACAACTTACTGAAATTTGTGGGACACAATGAAAGCAGTTCTACGAGGGGAATTTATAGCATCGAATGCCCATTTCAGAAAAACAGAGCAACCTCAAATAAACAACCTAATGTTGAACCTCAAGCTTCTAGAAAAAGAAGAGCAACTCAAACCCAAAGCCTGTACAAGGGAGAATATTATAAAGATCAGAGCTGAAATTAATGCAATTGAAACTAAGAAAACAATACAAAGAATCAATGAATCAAAGAGTTGGTTCTTTGAAAAAGTAAATAAAATTGACAAACCTTTAGCCAACCTTATGAAAAAAAGGAAAGAAAAGACTCAAATTCATACAATTAGGAATGAAAAGGGTGAAATCACAACAGATCCTGCAGAAATCCAAAAGATCATCAATACCTACTTTGAGAACCTGTATTCTAACAAGATCAAAAATACAGAAGAAATAGACAGATTCCTAGATACATATGAATTACCAAAACTGGATCAATAAGATGTAAAAACTCTAAATAACCCAATATCAGCCACTGAAATTGGAGAAGTAATTAAAAACCTACCAACAAAGAAAAGCCCAGGTCCTGACGGATTCACTGCTGAATTCTACAAGAAATTTAGAGATGATTTAATGCCACTAATTTGCAAACTCTTTAACGAAATTGAAACAGAAGCAATACTCCCAAATTCATTCCTGGAAGCAAGCATCACCCTGATACCAATGCCACAGAAGGATCCAACAAAAAAAGAGAACTACAGGCCAATCTCATTAATGAACATAGATGCAAAAATCCTCAATAAGATACTGGCAAACAGAATGCAACAAGCTATCAAGAAGATTATACACTATGACCAAGTAGGATTCGTTCCAGGGATGCAGGGATGGTTCAATGTTCACAAATCAATAAATGTGATACACCATATTAACAAAGCCAAGGACAAAAACCATATGATCATCTCAATAGATGCAGAAAAGGCATTTGACAAGGTCCATTACCCACTCATGATAAAAGCCCTACAGAAAATTGGAGTAGATGGTCTTTATCACAATCTGATAAAAGCCATCTATGAACAACCAACAGCCAACATCATACTAAATGGTCAAAAACTAAAAGCTTTCACTCTAAAATCCGGAACAAGACAAGGATGTCTGCTCTCACCACTCTTACTCAATATAGTTCTGGGAACATTAGCCAGAGCAATTAGACAAGAGAAAGAAATAAAAGGAATAAGGATAGGAAAAGAAGAAGTTAAACTGTCATTATTTGCAGATGACATGATACTCTATATAGAAGACTCCCAAAACTCCACCAAAAGACTTCTAGATTTAATAACCAAATTCAGCAGTATAGCTGGATACAAAGTCAACACTCAGAAATCAATAGCATTCCTGTACACAAACAACAGACTCATTGAGAGAGAAATTAGGGAAACAACACCTTTCACAATAGCATCCAAAAAAATGAAGTACCTAGGAATCAATCTGACGAAGGAAGTAAAAGATCTATACGATGAAAACTACAGTACTTTGAAAAAGGAGATTGAAGAAGATATCAGAAAATGGAAAGATATCCCTTGCTCCTGGGTAGGAAGAAGCAATATAGTGAAAATGGCCATATTCCCAAAACTGCTATACAGATTTAATGCAATCTCAATTAAATTACCCATAGCATACCTCACAGAATTAGAGAAGACAATCCTAAAATTCATTTGGAACCAAAAGAAACCTAGAATAGCAAAAGCAATTCTGGGCAACAAAAGCAAAGCAGGGGCCATCACAATCCCTGACCTAAAACTATATTACAAAGCTACTGTAATAAAAAGAGCATGATACTGGCACAAAAACAGACCCCAGGACAAATGGAACAGATTAGAAGATGAAGAAACAGGTCCAAACACTCTTAGTCACCTTATCTTTGACAAAGGGGCCAAACAACCTCACTGGAAGAAAGGCAGCCTCTTTAATAAATGGTGCTGGAAAAACTGACGGTCTACATGCTGAAGGTTAAAACTAGACCCTTATCTTTCCCCATGCACTAAGCTAAAATCAAAGTGGATCAAAGACCTAAATATTAAAACAGAAACACTAAATCTATTGGAAGATAGAATAGAAAGAACTCTTGAAGACATAGGTGTAGGCAAGGACTTTTTGAACAAATCCCCAGTTGCCCAGGAAATATCACAAAGAATCAACAACTGGGACCTGATCTTATTAAAAAGCTTTTGCACAGCAAAAGAAACTACCAACATAACAAAGAGACAACCCACAGAGCAGGAAAAAATTTTTGCGAGCTATTCCTCTGACAAAGGACTAACATCTCGAATATATAAAGAACTCAAAAAAATCAGACCCCCCAAATTTAAAGACCCAATCCAAAAGTGGGCAACTGAAATGAATAGATGGTTCTCAGATGAAGAAGTAGGAACAGCAGATAGACATATGAAAAAATGTTCAACATCACTGGTCATTCGAGAGATGCAAATTAAAACAACCCTGAGATTTCACCTCACTCCAGACAGAATGGCTAATATCAACAAATTGGCCAATAACAAATGCTGGAGGGGCTGTGGAGAAAAAGGAACCCTTCTCCACTGTTGGTGGGAATGTAGACTGGTGCAACCGCTATGGAAATCAGTGTGGAGATTCCTCACGGAACTAGGACTAGAGATTCCATTTGACCCAGCTATTTCCCTTCTTGGTATCTTCCCAAAATAATTAAAAGCGTCATACCACAGCTATATATGCACACCCACGTTTATAGCAGCACAGTTTGTAATAGCTACATCTTGGAAACAGCCCAAATGCCCATCAACCCCAGAATGGATAAAGGAAATGTGGGGTTTTTTTAATATAATGGAGTACTACTCTGCCATAAAGAATGATAAGCTTGAGATGTTCCTAGGTAAATGGATGCATCTTGAGACCATACTCTTAAGTGAAATAAATCAGACACACATGTTTAAATACCACATTGTTTCTCTGGTGTGAGAAACTGAAAGTGTAACTAAAGACTAAAATGTATTATATTGGGAAAGGGAAGAAAATGTCCAAATGGGAAAGGGAACAAGGGAGGGGGAAAGGAACAGAGGGACAAGAGAAATAAGAAATGGAAGGAAAAAATGGAAACAAAGCTTTTGTAAATAGGGAGGGAGGAGGGGTGAGGGGAGGGGAATGGGAAAAAAAGAAGCAACAAGGTATATCATGTACAGGTATAAATCCCCTATGATGAATGTTATCACTATGTACATCTAAAATGTACCATTAAAATAAAATTTTAAAAAAAGAGATAGAGAGTCCGCTTTCATACAGTTTGTAAGGAGCACATGTGTGTATATACATGTATTTAGGTGTCCATGTGTGTACACAGAAAATAGAAAAACGTTAGTAGTGATCCCAATTATTGTTTATTATTCTTGCAATTTTTCTTCAGATTTGAAACTTTTGGAAATAAAAAGGGAAAACTCAACTCAACACTTCTTCATTTAAAAGTGCACATTGTTCTTTAAGAATCCAACTACATGCGATCTATAAAAGCCACGTTTAAAGACAAAGGCTAACAAAATAATGAAAATAAGATTAAGAAACAAAAGATGGGGTTGTTCTATAAATATAAAATAAGTTTTTAAAAAAAAGCATTACAGAAAAAGCATTATTTCAATAATTTTTCAAAAAGCTCAACTCACAAAGATAATACAAATTCTAAAACCGTGTATGTCTAATGAAACAGCTTCAATATATAAAGCAAAATTATTGGAACTACAAGAAGAAACTGAAAAACATACATTATGAAAGATTTTAACATAAATCTTGTTAAACACAGGCAAGCAGCCAAAGTAGCACTCACATGAGAAGAGGATGATTCAAATGTACAGGAATCTCAAATTTAGCACCATGGAAACCTTCTGAAACAAACATAGGATGTTCTCTTCCTGAGAAAGAAATACAAAGAAACAATAGCAATCAAAAAGTCAGTAAAACATTCTCCGAAAATTCTTTAGGATAGGCAGGTGTGGTGGTGCATGACTATAATCCCGGTAAGCTGAAGGCTGCTACAGGCAGA
Source organism: Hystrix cristata (assembly GCA_004026905.1). Taxonomy (NCBI): domain Eukaryota; kingdom Metazoa; phylum Chordata; class Mammalia; order Rodentia; family Hystricidae; genus Hystrix; species Hystrix cristata. The sequence goes on along the minus strand of PVJO010007146.1, from coordinate 50,120 downwards.
TTGTGAGTTTGAGGCCACTGTAGGCTACACAGTGAGACTCTGTCCCCAAAAACAGAAGGAAATTCTTTACTATAGAAAAAAACCCAATACTGAGACTAGCTAATGTGAAATATTATCTGAGATTATCTTCTTGTGAGACGTGAATGGTTACAGAACTGAAAGCATGCAAACTTTCTTGTTTAATGCAAGAAGAAGCTATACATTCTCAGTAAATCTAGAAGATGGAAAAATGTTCAGAAGATAGAAAAATGTTTAGACACGTGTCAAAAATTTAAGATTAACTACTTGAAAAATGTAGTGTACTGTTTCTGAACCACTAGAGTAAACACAGGAACAAGAATAAAAGCAAACGAAAAAATTGATCAACGACAGAAAAGGAACAAAACAAACAAGAAAACAAGAAACATGGCAAAACATGACACGTCAATCCTACACATCGGCGACTATGACAGATGGCTGACATGAAGAGAAGTAAAGCTTTGGGCTATTTTCAAGAGATACTCCTAAAACAAAGTATTACACAAAGGTTGAAAATAAATGGATTTTTAAAATACCACGAAAATGCTAAATGGAAGTTGAAGATAATAACATTAATAGTTCAACTGTGTTTTGTCTTCCATCATTAAGACAAAATGGTAAGAGTCACAAGGAGTTGTACATTATTCCCAGAACTTCAAAGTACATAAAGCGAAAAGCCTTATAAAAATGTAAGGAGAAATCTCATAACTACACCAACCCTAACATTCTTAGAATTCACTTCCATATATATTCTCCAAGTTTTTCCTGAATTCAGTTTCTAAGTTATTTCTTCCCAGATCAAAGTATATAACCTGTCCCTGGAACGTGTGAGAAGTGACCCGCATTATAGGGAAGATGGTACCAGGGTGGTCAGGGTGGGTCTCGAGGACAATAACAATCCCCTTTCGAAGCATCTGCCCCAAATGAGGTTATCATACGATTTTCACACAAAGGGAGTAGACTTTTTAGACATCAGAAGCAAGGGACTTCCATAACAAAGGAAGCTCAAGGTGATTTGGGGTTTCCGGATTGTCAGTTTTATCAGAACCAACTAGATATTTCAAGTTTCAGAATCTGATCATTTCTCATTCGACACCGTGAATTTTAATGCTAGAAATTTGGAACATTGTGAATTTAACAATTTTAACTCAACAACACACACAATTCAGTTTTGCATCTTATCTACATCAACATCAGTTCTGTGGTCACAACAAATCATCCTTTTTAAGGTTGAGGCCAAAGCTTTCTGGTTCTCAGGCCTTGAGTTGAACTGACAAAGGATAAGACCTTGTTGTTTCTCTCTGTAAATACTGCAGTAAACTCTGGAAGCCCCCCCCCCCGCGCCATGTCGCAGACCACAGAGTCATCATTACTGCTATAGCCATTACGCCAAGCAGCTGTTTGGGAGTCCAAGGAATTTACATCCACTGACACTTGATCACAATTAACCATAAGTGACAGCTTGGTTCATTGTGACACCACTACACATGGATCGCTAGCGTTCCATTTCTCGCTGGCAAGCTCAGAAGCAGCGTATTAAAACCCAAACAAATACCCCCAGAAAACCATTTGTGTGTGTGTGTGTGTGTGTGTGTGTGTGTGTGTGTGTGTGCGCACGCGTGCCTGTGGGCAGGAGGGACCTATCTTCTGGACTATCCCTAATACCAATTCTGATGAGTCAGGGTTCCTGAAAAAGAGGGAAACTAGTCATTTGAACAGGGAAGGTGTATGTACTGATAAATAGACAAAGCTGTAGGGTAGCCTTCTTTACAAGGATGGGATTCCGCCCTCCTTGGAGAGGATGAAGCTGCAGACCACAGCATGGTGTGGTATTCAGAAGGCCTCCCACCAGCAATGGAGCTTGCTTAAAGGACTAGTGCCACCTGGTGTCCTACATACTTGCCACTGGCAACCAAGGAGCAAGCCGAAATAGGTGCACACTGAAACAGGAGACCCCTTTCTCCTGCACTGACCCTCCAGCGCCCTCTATTGGCCCGGTTTAGCATCGTGCAATGGCAAAGGAGAAGGGAGTAGCTAGCTCCATAACCAAAGCAATGAAGGTTGGATTTGGAGCTCAGGAGCAGTAAATGGGTCACTGTTTAACTTATTCACTGTCACCTGCACATCTTTCCGGGGCTCTTTACCTGAACCCTGAATCCCTACGGCGCTCAGCCCCGGGCAGTGCCACCTGGGTAGTGTAGCTAGAGCTACAATGAATCCAGCAGAGGAAGGACCCCGGGCAAAATGCTAACATCTTCCACCCACAGTGTCTGAATCTCCCTTGGGGACCAGGCCCCTAACTCTCCCTTGACAGTTTCATCGTCACTCCAGCTGACTGTATTTAGTCACTGTCATTCATTTTTGTCCATTTACCTCTTAGTAATTCCGGAAGCTAAGAATGGTTCTCCTAGCATCCCAACTTGACAGAAATACTGTATCACTGTGCCTCTTACTAGAAGCATTGGTTCTTTAGTTCTAAAACCTTTAAGCTGGCAGAGCCCAGATTCATGGAGATGAAAACATTTTTGTAAGTGGGCTATTATGTGATCATTAAAGGGAACGGAGGCAAGGTTACACAGGAAGAAACAGAGGTACATAGAAGTTAGTAACTTACAGAGACTGTGGAGTTAGAAACAGCCAAACTGGAGTTTAAAAACAGGTTTAACTCCAGATCTCCAAGTTTCCAGTACAGCATGTTGCCTCCTATCACCTGCCAAGCTGCTCTGCAGCACTGCTGATTAATTAAGACACTGTCAGACCCAAACACCCTGCGCTCCGCCTCTTGGCATTTACAAGAATCGCCTGCACCTCACACTCTGAGAGCTGTGCTGAGCTGCCTACAGCACTCCCTGCCTGTGTGCGGTGTTTGCCACCCCAAAGGCGGCCGGCCCACTTAGCCAAGGATGTCAAAACCAAAGGGGGGGCCCACTTAGCCATGGGTGTCAAAAACAAGTGTCCTTACTCAGGCCGGAGCTGAGTCTTTTCCAAGCTTGCAGATACTGCAGCAAGAAATAGCTCACAGGTCCAGGCCCTGGCACTTACGTTACCCCACTTCCTGTCCTTTGGGCAGCACACGCAGCTAGTCCGATTGCACCGTGGTGACATGGTTTTGCAGAAAAAGGCACACCTGGTACGGAGAGGGAGCAGGCCGAGCTTGTGAGGGAGGAACACGCTGACCTTTAAGGATTGCTTCCAGCCTAAACTCAGCTATTTGTTCAGAACAGGAGTAGCAGCTGCGAAAGGGCTCGGCCCTTACAGATGGTTAAATGTCATCAATGTCTCCGCTTTGCAGCCTTGAAATTGTTGTTTTGTGAGGATCTCTACCTCTGTGCCACACTAATGGGGGTGAGGGGGGGACTCATGGCTGGGATTTGGGGAAAACATTAGGTCCTACAGTAAATGCACAGTCCTTTTCTTTCTTTCTTTCTTTTTTTAAAAGAGGCAACTGGCTATAATCTAATAGGGAAAAGAAATAGCTCTGATGTAATTATTCTCTAGAAGATGAAACTTCTAACAACGTTACTTTCATTTGTATCAGTCATTGCCAAGGCCAAGCTCCCACGTGGGTTTTAGAGACATGATCGGATCTGTATAGCTCTAAGTGCTCACACGGGTCAGCTATTGCTCATCCACTCGGTGTACTTTGACAAGGAGTGAGGGGAGGTTTGAGAGCAGATTCACCTTGGGAAACAAGGATGCTGCCTTTGGCTACTGCCAGCCAGTAAACGCCTTCCCCCATAGCCCGCCTGAGCCCTGGCCTTTTGGGCTGTGCTTGGCACTGACCAAAATCCACAGCCAGCACTGTCAGAGCTTAAGGGTAAATGGTGCACACATAAAGAGGCAAATGGGCACTTTCTATCATTTGTCTTTGGAGATAAGATATTCACTTTTTCTACCATTGGCAGTAGGTAATCTCAATTTTATGTTTACTAAACAAACATGAATATGGCACCTGTTGACATGGCAATATGACAAGCATTGTTATAAGCACTCCACAAACATTCACTCAAAATGCCTTTAGAAAATATATTATTTGCCTTATTTTATAGGCAAGGAAACTGAGGCACAGAGAGGGTAAAGAACTTACCCAGGGTCACACAGCGAGTCAGCTAAGGCCTATTTCAAAGGTTCAGTGCTTTCCCCCTATTCCCACAGACATAAGTTTGCCTTTTACCACTCTAAATTTTCAGAATACCAAGTCTACTCAGCATTTACACTTAGAAAAAATGTCCCCCTTGAAGTCTCAAGAGATATGAGAGATGTCTGGGCAGGAACCAAATATGTGTGTGTTGTTTCTTTAGAAGCAAGGCCTCTCTTTTCCGTTTGTTCCAAACTGTACTGGCAGCAACCGCAGACTCTTCCTGTCATCTGAAGTCCCTAGTATCACATCTCCCCTCGCTTGCTAGTAATAAGCAAGGTGGAACTGACAATACTTCAGCTTGTTCTCCTTCCAGCTTAACACAAACTAGGAACCTGACCTGGGGGATGAGACCGGCAAGGACAGCAGGGCCGGGAAGTGCGCACCTGCCCTCGCCCCTCAGCCAAGGCCCAGCCACCACTTTGCAGCCACCGTTCAGGCTGTGACAAGAAGCGAGGGGAGCTCAAGGACACTCCTCTCCTTGGCGGCCTGCACAAGCTCACTTTGCTTCTGTTTCTAACAAAGACTGAAAGAGTCAAAGTGCCTGCTGTGGCTGGATATGCATTGATGTGGTTTGTCACCAATTCATGACAGAAGCTTGGTCCCTGCCATGGGGTATGGGCTGTGCTGAGGCCTTTAAGAGGTGGGCCCAGTGAGGTCCTCAGGGCCTGCCCTTGTCAGGGAGTCCCAGTACCCCAGATCAAGCTCCCTAGAGTAAGTGGGCACAAAAATGGGAGCCTGACCAGAGTCAACTCTTTGGCTTCCTGTCGATGACCTGTCACTCTTGCACACATTCCTGCCCTGATGCCATCCTCCAAGAGGCCCTCACCAAGACAAAACCAGCAGGGCTGTCTGATCTTGGAATTTTATCCTCCAAAACTGTGAGCCAAGTAAACCTCCTTTCTTCATAAACTTAGCCTGCTACAGGCATTTCATTACAGTAATAAAAACAGACTGAGATAGTGCCCCTGTGTGATACAATGGAGATGAACTAGGTTCATATACCATCCCAACCCTGAATTGCTGATGACTCCAGAGGCTGTGAATAAATGTGCTAACACTTCTCTGTATTAAAAAATGGAGATTCGAGTCAAGTATTGCCATTGGGGGCCAGTAGGGCATTTTGGGGGCAGACAGATGAAACTTTTTCTTTGGCAGTGGTGAGCATCAAACGCAGGGCCTTGTACATGCTAGGCAAGTGGTCTGAGCTGTACCCTTAGCCCTTGAAACTTCTTACATCATGCCAAGCAGAGCCCTAGAGAAGGAATACCTACCACCACCTGATCCTACTAAGAGAAACAGACCTAAACGGCCCAAAAAATGCCACTGGTTCCCCATTGGCACACCATGATAAGGTGTGTAAATTTTATTATGTTCTTCAATCTTTTGATAAGACATCCATCCTATAAAGCTCTATGACACATCTGGTTTTTTAAAAAATTTTGTTTCCAAGTGCCTATTACATGGTTAGAGAAAATGCTTAGTGAATATACATAAACGGTGAATCACAGAGCTAAGTGAAGCTTGAGGGACAACTAGTCTATTGAGAACCAAATGAAGTTCAAGGCCATGAGGTCCAAGTCATAGCCGATCCCCCTGCACACCTCTCTGGGGAGCGCAGCCAGCCTGTGCGCCTGGCCCCCTCCAGGCTCAAAACTTCCTCCTTCCTCATGCATTCCTTGGAAAAGTTTCAGCCAGAACCATATTTAGTCATTCTGGAGGAAGAGGAATGGTAGGTCAAAGACTAAAGGGGGGGGGGGAGAGAATGTATATATACTGAAGCAGTTAAGTTTATTCCCAACATACTTGTCTGGGAAAGACATAGAGGTCACATGATGACAAAACCAAACCAAACCAAATACACTGTCCCACCACTTGGGTGAGCAACTGGCTACTTCGCTTAAATCTTAATCCAAACATCATCATGTAAACTCCAGGCACCGTTGTCACACTGTGGAGGTCTTCTTGGCTAGGAGGCCACTGCAACTTAACAGCTGTCTTGGTGGTTTTTGTTTTTTTTTTTGTTATTGTTGTTGTTTTTTTTAAGCGGGTGTCCTTCATCAAGATAACACAAATCTACTGACAAAAGGAAATTTACAAGCAGCCCAGGGGGAAGCAGGAGGTTGGCCTGAATGGCCCCGGCTGAAGCAGGCTAAATGCACCCTGACGTGTGCAGGAGAAAGTCTGTTGGCCTTGGAGGCCAAGCCGCTCCCAGTGAGAAAAGCCCAGGCAGGGCAGTCATACCTTCTGGAAAACCAGGGGAGGCCGAGATGCATGTGGGCTGTGAAAATAAGAAGCAAAGAGGAAAGGACGCAGGAGTTGGTTAAAAATAAAACTTATCAGATGAGAATTAAGTACTGAGAATGTTATCTCTCTCCACAGGAGGGTGGAAAAAAAATAGGCACGTCAAGGGGAACACAGCCACAGGATGAATAAGCATAAAAATAGGAGGAAATGACTAAGCAAACGTGCCCAACGTGCAGGAGCCTTCGAGGTGCTGACTTTCCAGGATCGCGGGGCTCCACTGTGAGGCTGAAATCCCCGGAGAGATGTAAGAAACTGGCGGCGACACTGTTTCTGAGGGAAAGAGACATTTTTTTTCCTCTATGTCTTTTCAGGCAGAGGGCACTTTTTCCCATGTTGCAAGTATTACCTTTTCAATAAAAGAAATGTCTATAGAAAAGTTCTTGGGAAATACCCACTTCCCAGCATTTTGTGGCAGGCATCTGGCCCCCAATAAAAATTTCAAAATCTCGATAGTTGGTGAATATTTAAGTCTCACTCCCACCCCACTTGCTACTGCTTTCCCACAGGCACCCACCCCCCCCCCCCCGGGTCCTGAAAGGACAGCTCGGAGCAGCTCCCCACACACTGAGACCACAAATTTGAGCTACTCCCAAAGCTGTCTTCAAAACGTACACACCACAGCCAGCCCTTCGCAAGTCCTATTTTTCCAGAAGTCCTCACATGACAAATGCTCCTTTTACTCCTTAGTCCCAAGTCATCTTTTACCTCCACACATACCATGCATCAGTCATAAGGGACAAGCAGGTTTGAGTCAAGAAATAGGCACAAAACAAAGACCGTTAGTTTGTAATGACCTCAGTACCTTTCTACTCTTAAACTAATTTCACTTGACTGCTTTTAAACCCGTTTGCAAAATTGAGCCACTAAGATGCAACAGCCATTCCCTGAGAGAATTTTTTTAAACACCCTTTCTACATTTTCTGGGGAATTCTGGCACTCAGAAACCTAAGCAGCAACTACTTCCAGAGAAGGTGACTTTCCTAAGTGTTACATTCATCAAAGATCAATCTAACAAGAAAGAAATTTGGTCTTTGTCAACACTTGTAGTGTTTCGTACTATTTAACTAAGCTAAAGAGCTGTGTTTTAAAGAAATTATGACAGTATCATTTGTAGTCCACCTTGAAAAGGTTAAGCAGAGGTAGCCCAAGTGCCTTTGAGAATTAAAAGTGCTTATAAATCTCTACTTAGTGTCACGCAGGGCTGTAAAATACTCTACTCCATTGTCAGATGGCGAATCCTCACACATGCCAGCAAGTCCACGGCGGAAGTTGGGTATAGGAGCTCCTTTCCCCTGACAGAGCCATCTGACACAGGAACTTGAGGTGGCAGCTTACTTACTGCCTAAGTGCCCTGGTGCTGTGGCCTAATGAGAGCGCTCCAAACTATGCCCCGGGAACTCCAATGTTTTCCACGCCAAATGGCCCATATACTCTGATATACAGGTGAGAGTGCATCCCAAATTGCTCATGCCCAGAATTAGCCCAAGAGGCCGCTTTGGATATAACTCAAAGTCCACCCATGATTCTGTGGGGCTTGCAGGAAGAGCCCATTTCCAAGTCAAGAGAGAATTCAAGTGTGAAGCTGGTGTTTTCTGCTTGTGTGGTTTTTCACTGAATAACTGGTGCTTCTTTAGGATCCTAGGCATGACATCCTTGTTAATAATCACAGCATTATGTAAAAATATCAAGCAGCAGCATTTATAGCTCTTCCTCTCCCAGCTCCTCATTCCTGTCTGCTCTTTTGTTTGGCATCTGCTGTGCAGGAAGGAGACACCAAAGACAACAAATCCCCAGGAGCTGGAAGTCTCGAGTCAAATCCTGGTGTACTACTCCATCCCTGTGTAACCCTAGAGGAGCCACCTAAGCGCCGAGTTTCCTTAGCTGTGGGAGAGGAAGAACAGTCGCCCAGTGGTCACAAAGAATAAACATGCGCGAGCACGTAGCACAGGCCCCAGCAGATAGGTACTGAGTACTCAGTCAACGTACCCATTGTTCTCAGCCTCTGGACATCATGGCTCTTTGCCCTCTAGCCCTGACCTTACACCCTTGCAAATGTAAAGGAGATAAACCACGGTAAATTCAGCATCTCGGTGGAACTAACTTTTCAACATGCTAAGTAACATGCAGCATGCTAAATATGCTAAAAATCACATCTGGATGGCAGTAGATTGGGTAGATTGCATCTTTAATATAAACTAGCATATAGCACCCAACAGAGCACAAATGGAAGCTTTATTTTGAAGAGAACAGTGTATTTCCCACTATTCTGATAATAGCCTCCAACCCACGTCACCAACCAGTATTCTTTTCAGGCCATTCAAAAGATTCGAAGAGAAGCTAAGTCAATTTTGTATTCTATTTAAAATAACTTTACTAAGAATATCCTTTGCGGCTGTCCTCATGCCTGATCAAATGCAAAGGTACCCGACATGTCACCTCCCGTCTTACACAAACCGCTGACCTATCATGGCATTTCCCATCATTGCTTTCTAAAACAACACAGGAAATTTCAAAACTGGGTGGCCAGAAGAAATTGGGATGAACTAGTTTCTAAAAACACAGAGTTATTTAAAGAAGAAAAACAAAATCATGCCTGAATGGATAATTTATGATTCAGACAGCCCAGCATTTAATTGGTATTAACTACTCTACTAAAGATCTATTTAATGCACTTAGATGAGACTTTTTATTTCCATGAAATTGGATCTTTGGTTCAAAATCTAATCTTCTACCAGAGACTCTGCACTATATGGATGATGTAATGGTGAGGTAGGCTCTTAACATTTCATTGCCAGGAATATAAATGAAATTGATCAGATTATTTGCCAAATAATGTTTCTTCAGCAGGGCTAAGTCCTCACGCTAAGTGGGCTGTCAAAGAGAGAAGCGAAAGGCAGATACTCACTATTGAAGTTGTGTTTTCCAGTTTAAGCTTGCAGGACTCAAATTCAGCCATGAAAAGAAAACATTGTGCATGAAAAATTGATTTGTTGTATAGCTTATTAACTTGAAAGACCTTTGTGTAGAAGGAATAAGCAAAACCTAAGAGGTCAAATCTCCTGGCAAGTCAAAATAGTGACTAAAATGAAGGATAAAAGATACAAGACATAGCACTGGCACTAAATGATATTCCTTCCGAATATTATCCCTATCATTTTGATGACATTAGTAATCATGGAAAAAAGAGTTATAGATTTATGGAACATAAAATTCCTAATAAAGAAACTTCCTTCTTGCTCTCTTATTGAACGTTTCAAACAGCGCTGTGGCGGAGGAATGTCCCAAAGGATAGCACGCTGTCCTATCTGAGGCGACTCTTCTGTACTCCTAGTCCCCAAATACAAAAAGGCAGAAATAATATTTGCTCGATTTTTAGATTCATGGTGGTCAATGAGCGACATATTCATAGACAAACAACCATGAAACGGCACTATAATCAGAGCTTGCTAAAACTCAGCCCAATGGATAAACCAACAATGATAGGAAGATCTGTGTAAAAATTCTAACAGGCCCTTTCTGTCAGAGACAAGAAAACAAATCAAACCATTCAATGCTAACAAAAGAAATCAAGTTTATTCAACAAGTATTTACTGAGCCTTTACTTATGTGCCAGGCACTATTTTAGGTGTTGGAAATATATTGTATTGATTAAAAATACACGCGGTCCCTGTCTTCATTGTGCTTATATGCTAGAGGAAGGATACAAGACAATAAACATAATAAATAAGTAAATTATATAGTAAATTAGTTAGAAGGTGATAAGAACGTCTACAAAACAAAATAGAGCAGTTGAGAGAATGAATGACAACAGGACTTGTTTGAAAAATTTCCAAAATCATAAAAAGAGGAAATAAACTTCTTTATTGAAAAGTCTATTCTCATGCATGACAAAAGAAAACATTTCTTTTCTTGTCAGCTCTTTAATGTTCGTGCAATTTTCAAGCAGGAAACTGAAGGGATTTTAAAAATGTGAAAATGGAGTTGAAAACTAGGAAGAGTAACTTTCATAAACTAGATGCTCAGTAGAGCTCTTGACGCAGTGGACTCTGAAAGCGCAGTGCAGAACCTCCCACCATTCTAGAAAATTCCGTGGTTCTGGCCACAGTGCCAGTCACAGAGGATCTGAAGGGTCAAGTCAGGTAAAGAAGCTGGTGGGTACAGAAAATGCAGAAGAACTCAGACAGCTTTGACAATCTTTTTTATTTCCATTTCCTTTTTAAAACATAGCACCCTATTTTTTGTTGTTGTTGTTAAAGGTGAACTCGTTAAAAAGGAATACTGAAAAAATGGGAACGCCCACATTCACAACTCTATCTTCCCTCTCAAATTATTCATGATGCACATGTTTATTGTACATCAGCAGACCTGGATTTTTCCACACTCTTATCAGAGGCTGACATTAAACTATCAGGTAGTTTTCTGTCCTTTGATTTAAATTCAAATTCCAACAAAGCAACCAAAACAACTAATATCTAGTTTTAGCCTCTGAGTAATTAGAGTCTCCCAATAAAAAGTGAACCTAAAGAGTCAGTGGTGGTATCAGCCTCAGTCAGAAAGTCACTGTCCTCAGCAAAATGGGACAGAGGCCGCAAATCCAAGTGGTGGGAAAAGAAAAAGGAGCGTCCATGCTACGGGACACTTATAACTTGATCACTATGACAGCAGCCCTTTCTGGAGGTAATAACGTCATTAAGTTGTGCTAATTCTCCAGAAACCCTAACAGTCCTGGATTAACATCTGGAAACAGTTCAGATGACACAAATTTCAGGTTTCTGCTATTCAGGCTTCAGTGACGCCTCTGTTACCAATTTTTTTTTTTTCCTTTGCAAATCTCCTCCATTCAAATCAGGAAGAATACATAAAGTGCAAGTAAGATTCACTCCTGCGCTCCGGGCTCTTGCTTTGATAGCCAATATCACCAAATCCATCCTTAAACCTCTGACCAATGAAGATGTCTGCAGGTATTTCTGGAGTTAGCAAGTGAGTTTGTGTCTGGCAAAGAGAGTGTCTGGAGGTCAATGCGGTCCTGGCAAGAAAATGAGAAGTACCACACACAAGATGGGGACGTGAATGTGCAAGCAGCAGGGAGGAATTTATGGTCACTGAAGAGGCCATCTTCGGATCTCAACTCTTACAGAGAATTCAGCTGATTCAAAAATCAGGGAGGCCAGCGGATTTCAGAGCGCACTCAGTCTTCGGTGAGGGCGGATTCAGTTTTCCCTGGGTTGGGAACAGAAGAGAGAATAAAGAGGACAGGGAGTCAAATCTGCTGAGTTTTATGTCACAAATCTTATACTCCAAGAAACAGTTCTCATTTTATAAACCAAATGAAGCCTCTAGATAGAGCTTCACAAAAGTGTCCTCTTTGGTGCTTGATAGCAGTCCAAATGGGTCACAGGCTAGGCCGTGTCGCAAACATTTCTTCATCGCAAGACCTTTTGTTCTTTTTGGCGCTGCTGAAGATTGTATCCAGGCCCTGCACATGGTAAGTGAGCGCTCTGCCGCAGAGCTACATCTGCAGCCCCTTCCGCAAGACTTCTTAGAGCCTTAGTTCAACATGCTAGTGAGCACCGTTACTGTTCAAGAAAAGGACACAGCACACAATATTGCCCACATTTGGGGGGCTAGCAATTTACCTTTTTATAAGCCAATTTGGCAGGATTAGTGTTTTAGTACAACGTATTTTAGGAAATTCTGCCTTCCCATTCTGGTTGGGGGGAACAGGGATGGAATTAAGTCATATTCACTTTATATTGCCTAAACCCTGCTTTTAAATTGCAAGTCAGAGTCCCACACCAATATAATAAATTAGTTAACATAGCTGATTCTTTATATTCTCTGTCATGTGCAAAAATAATGAAAAAAATTTGACATGATATGTGACTAGTTAACACCAATGATTACAGGTAATTATTTCCATTTTTAAAAAAACCGTCATATAAATTGTGCTGCTATGAACATGGTTGTGCATATATCACTGTGATATGATGATTTTAATTCTTCTGGGAAGATACCAAGCAGAGGAATAGCTGGGTCAAATGGAACCTCTAGTTGTAGTTTTCTGAGGAATCTCCACACTGATTTCCACAGTGGTTGGACCAGTCTACATTCCCACTAGCAGTGGAGGAGGGTTCCTTTTCCCCCGCAGCCCCACCAGCACTTGTTATTGGTTGATTTCTTGATAATAGCTATTCTTTCTGGAGTGAGATGGTATCTTAGTGTCTTGGAAACAACCTAAATGCCCAACAACTAATGAGTGGCTAAAGAAGATGTGGTTCTTCTACACAATGGAGTACTACACCGCCATAAAAAAGGATAAACTAGAGTCATTTGTATGTAAATGGATGTTCCTTGAGAACATACTCTTAAGTGAAATAAATCAGACACTTATTAGTACACATCGAATTGTTTCTCTGATATGAGAAACCATAAGTGTAAATAAGGACAAAGGGGTAAAATAGATATTATGTCTAAAAAAAAAAAGAGAGATAGTATCCAAAAGAGAGGAGAACTAGACAGGGAAAAGGGAGATAAAGAAGAAGGTTAAAAGAAAAGTAAGATAAAGGGGAAAAAAATGGAAAAGTGTAAATACACCTGTTGCAAATAGGGAGGGATGGGTGAATGGAAGGGAGGGGAGGGGAAGGGGGGAAGAGGGGGGAAACCAAGATGTATCATGTACAGGTACAAAATAACCATGTTGATTATGATCATTATGTATACAATGTACCAATACATGTTCTTGGTAAAAATAAAAAATAAAAAATAAAAACCATCATATACTTGGAAGGTATACAGAGGGGATGATCTTTGCATTTTTTCTGATTTTTCTAAGGGTGCTAAGGCCAAGGTTTCAAGATTAAACCCATCAAAATGTCCATAACGGATGAAACTAAACCACAACTGAGACCAAATAGAGCCTATTATAAAATACATAAAGTCAAATTAAAGTCATGGATTAACATAATAAAATATCATCAAAAATATCAGACACATACTAGTTAAATTTCTGAATTTCTTCTTGGCTTCTGCCCTTTCTTCAGCATCAAAGTACCAAACAGTCATGGCATATCTGTGAAAGATAAGCGAGTATAAGAAAAGATAAATACCAGAAGAAAAACCAAGTTTACTAAGAGTTTCCCAAAAAGTTATTTGTAAAATCAATATTTAAAGTTTTACCTATTATTAGAAGTCCATCCCAATTTTAATTTAAAATTGATTTCTCTGGTTTCAATTCTGTTTGAAATGCAATAAAATACAAAAGGATTTCCAAGTGTGTGCCAGGCATTATCCTGGGCACTGAGAATCCAAATGATCCCTTCGACAGAACTTTTTACTATATTCCAATTAATCTGCTTTATCCTGTCCATGGGACAGACTGGCAGAGGAGCCATTTCACGCTTGTGTTTTTAAAAAGTTCCATTTTATAACTGTTACAGCAATAATGATTTCTATAGCACTTGATCCCCCTCCCCCAAGGGCTTCTCATCAACATGTGCTAAAGCTTTTCCTGGGAAGTCACTCATTGCAGGACTGGGAAATAACCAGAGAAGTCTGCCACAAATAACAGGGTCCAATTAATGTGCCCCATAAAACAAGCCACAAGTAGACCTCACTGGTGGATTTAGTTACCTGCTCATCTAGAGCACATTCCAATTTAGCATTTAATATTTAACTCTGGGTTAAGATGGGTGACTTCTGCAGGGGAACATGTGAGTTTTAATCAAATTAGGTTTGTTAAGGTTTAGCGATCATCCTACCAAAGCCCTCTCCCCTGTCCCTCAAGTGCTATACTCAGTACAAGTGTATTCCACATCACTCCAGTACTGCTGGTTTACGGCTCAGGCCATGAGACATAGGCAAGTAAGAGACAGAACTAGAAATTAAAGTATTTATCAAGAACACCTAGATTAATATTAAACAATACTAAGTTGCTCAATTACTCTGAAAATCTTCACATATATGTTCTAAAAAATTTTTTTTCAATATCTAATTATTGAGACCTGGACAAAACTAGCCCAAGTCAATTTTAAGTTAATGAAAGGGTAAATAAGAAAAAGAAATCAGAACAAATTGTTCTTTCTTTTCTCACGGTTCTTTATCCACTTACAACTGGCAACTTATAAATTCATCTAAAGTAACCACACAGAATTCCTGATATGTGATAGCTAACCTGCTCTAGAGGTGGTTTAACATTAGACCGCGTTTAAAAGAGGGGAGGAAAGGAGAGAAGAGAAAAACACTTGGAGAAATCTGCAATCCAATATGCTCACTTCACGGAAAATAACTGATTAATAATTACCTCAAAATTAAGTTAGATTTATAAACCAAAAAATCCAAAGTACCCCCTTTATTTTTTATCACTCTAAACAAGATTAGCTATCACCTTCAGGGTGTGATAAGTGCCCCCCCACACAACACGAGACATGAGTTTAGGGTTGTCTGGCACCTGGGGTTTGTGCAAAAACCTCTCAGAGAGGAATCACAGCCTTTGCTATTACCTGGTTGCATAGGAAGGCTGGACTTCATGTGGGTTCCTGCGATCTGACCAGAAGAACAGCAGCCTGTCAAAGATGGGCTCCACGTCTGCAATGAACGATTTACCTTCTGGAAATATCCGCAGGACCCCGCCGTGCAGCTGAGGACCACAAAGAAGGGAAATTATACCCTGGCCTCACATATAGTTTGTCAACAAGGATACTTTGGCCTCATCTGGAAACAACATCACCTTGTAACCTCCACTCTAAGTGTGCTTTACCCTCAAATCTTTGCTTCGATCTCATACTTTGTACCAAATTTTATTTCAAACTTAACTAGAGCTATCTCCTTATTCACCCTATCAAACAAAGCCTTTCCATTCCCACGACCATGAACCCCATGGGCACAAAATAGAGTACTACTAGATTACATTACACAGAATTGCCAATATTTGGTTTTGACCTAAAACACAAAAACAAAAAAAAAACTAGGAATTTTCTGTAGTTCTGTAGTTTAATGTTAATAGCCTCCTAAGATACTCATCACATATAATTACCCCTGCAATTAGAATTTATAGCTTTCTTCTGAACACTCACTCCTATCTGACCTCGTTAGTTGAATGTTATACTGCTCTTTTTTCTAAACTCTCAGACCACCTTATCTGTATCTTTTATGACATATATCACTCTCTTGAACTACTTTCTTTTCTTACATGTGTAGCCAATCTGTCCTACCAGAATAATCATATTCTGAGTCAAATTCAGGCCTCACACATCAATATTGCCCCACAGCTCAATGCCTGACGCTAGCAGGAACTCAAATATTTGTTGATTTCATACTTGGCAATTTACTATTACAGACCAGATAACCTTGCCCATTATAGCACTCCTAAATATTTTCAAAAAGAACTAATGGCTATATTCCGGTCATGTTACCAAACAACAAGAGATAAGCCTTTCCACCGATTCACTGGTTTCCCAGGTCTTGCTTTCTGACACCAGATAAAATATCACTGCTTTATGACAGCCAGAGTCTGCCCTAATGAACAGGAAATGGAGACGCAGAAGGTTCAAAAGCCAAATAAGCTTGAAAAGTTCTCTGACTTCCCAGACTCCTAAATCATTTTTAACTTTCAGGGCGCATACAAAGTCCAGACAAATGTTTATTAGCGTGGAACCAGACTTTGTATCTCTATCTATATGCTCTATAATACAAAAATAAGCCGCAAAGGTTTTGGCATTCACAAACCATAGTAAGCCATGGCAAGCGGCCACCAACGAGACGTGTTTCCCTGGGAAAGAGGATTGTGTGGGAATCTTTCTGGGAGATGGCTTTATATTCTACAGTTCTATTTTTATGGCATCCTCTCAAGGCCGTTGCTGTTGCTGGAAGGGAGAAGTGTATATCCCATTCTGCATATCAGCCCTGAACTAGACTTAAAAACTGATTCCTAATTATAATATCAAATGGCCTTCCCTTCATCAGTCACTCCTACCACACACCCTAACAATCACCCTACCTGCCCACCTCTAAAGTAACTTCATACCCATTATTTTTATCTCATCAACTTTATGACTAATTCTATAGGTAAGGGGAAGGAAAATATAGAACAGAAATGGAAAAGATTCATCATGGGAAGCAAGGCTATTAGGAACTCAAAACTCTCCCCAGGTTATCTGAATCTCTTCCTAGTTGGAAGTTACATATTTCTTCTTCTGAAATCTCAGGCCACCTGACCTGCTCCTTGTATGACATAACCCCATATTCGCCCTCATTATTCCCAAGCACCTTGGCGTCCCAGTTCTTGTTCAGATAGTAGATGCAAGTGATGCAGCGGCCGTCACCATTGGGGTTGTCCACGTGGCGAACATAACCTGTTCCGTTTCCCGGATAGCAAGCCACCATTGCCTGCAGAGAAATCCAGGAAAGCTGGTTAACAAAGCTGAAACAATCTCTCCTACTGTCCGACAAAGAGGTAAGTCTTCTAGGGTGCTATGGGACATTTAAATACCTGCTGGCCTCTTAATTACACCTACAGTACATAAGTTCAGACTATCAAAACAAGAGTCACGTAAATTAAGATTTACAGGCAGGTCATGCCTTTTGGTTCAGCCCAGTAGAAAATGGTTCGATATCCCCACAGTTATAGAACAGAATGTTTTTCTTCAAGTATCAGGATGCTCTGCTTTTGTCTTTTTCTTTCCTAAAGCAGTACTGAGGACTGAACCCAGCGCCTTTACTAAGCTGAATCTCCAACACTTTCTTTTTTTGAAACAGGGTCTTGTTAAGTTGCCAAGTTGCCCGGGCTGGACAAACTTGCAATCCTCCTGCCTCAGTCTCCCAGACTGCTGGGACTACAGGCTTGCGCCACCACACCCAACATCTTTCTTCAATACTCCTTTTGGAAAAGCAGTTTCTGGGTTTCTATCCTAGAACCACAAAATCAGAATACTAGGCATGGGGGTTAGTGATGACGCCTGTTTAGGAAGTGCCCTGAACTGTGGAATCACACTGTCTTGTTGACAAAGTGACAAATCCAATCACAAAGGAAGAAAAGGTCAGGCTTACTCAATAAAACACACAGGACAGAATGGAGAGAGAGGAGTCGGCCACAGCTGTGCTTCAAGCTTGTTAGCACAGACGACAGAGGGAGAGCCCTCTCAGGGAAAAAGTTACACATACATCTTAGTATGTGTCCCTCATGCTTGCCTTCCTCCTGCCTGATAACTACCAGGTCAGATGATAATCTGAAGTTCTCTTCCTTTGTCTAAATGCTACCTGTATCAACCATGTAGCAGAATAAAATAGAAAGCCACTTCCAAAATGCCATCGAACGTTAATATTTGATAATTACAATTAGACAACAACAAATACCTAATTGATCCATGGAAAAATTATAACAGAAAATAGGGGAAAAGGCAAAATACAAAAAGCCCTTTCTTCTCTTTATAAGGCATGGCTATATTTTTAAAATATTTCTAGTGATTCTCTATGTCCAAAGAAGATACTGGAATTGGTCACATCAAATGAGGGCAGGGAATGTTTTTCCTATTCTGGTCACTGATGTATTCTCTGCGCCGAGGACAGTGCTTTACTCATAGAAGGTGTCCACTGAAAATGTGATGAATAAATCAATGAATTGGTGAATGGTTCTTTGTCTAAAAAGTCAGTTTACATTCTACCTACATCAACAGCTCTTTCTGCTATTTAAAAGAAATCTACCTTTAAGCATACATATGGGAATCCAGGTCATGGTAATTTCCTGATGAATGGCAGGGTTGCCTCACTGCTAAAATGACCAGTTGGGTACAGCCCCAAACTAACGCACTAATCGTTCAGTGAATCAGCTATAATGTAGCTCTCATCACTCCTAACAGTAGCCTGAAAACACAGAACTGGGCATCATGCTACTAGGATAGGGCTGAGTGCTAACAATAATCATAATGTTTTTATCACTGTATCTCTCGACACTTTACATGCCCCTGCAGCTAACAATAGCCACATCCCACTTTAAACCTTTAAATTGTCACTGCAGTGTCATTCCTTAGAATGTTAGTATAAACACTTTTCTGAAGGTGGAATTTTGAGGTAACTACAGTACGATTTTAAAAGGTGATGGTACTAACAAGCAGAGGATGGCTTAGGGAAACGTGATTGGGAGCAGACAGAAATGACAGGCCTACCTGGAGAGGAGGAGATAAATGAAGTCACCTGTAATGAGTAGGGAATTACCCACCCCCGGAAGCAGCTAGGTTTGTAAGAGTCACCACTGTGCCAATAATTAAAGTCATTTAGGCCACAAAACAGCTACTGGCTCAATTCCCCACCGTTTCAGCCTCCTGCCAGTATTGCCGTCTGAAAAGAAAAATATGCCATCAACACCATAACCTTATATTCTTAAGCAGCTCTACTCTACGGAAAAGATCAGCGGTCTGGATTGAGTTCACTCTACAACTGATTGTGTGGTTCTAGGCTCAGTTTCTTCCCTATAAAGAGCATTTGGTTTTCTGGACATCCAAGAAGAACGAAGAGTTCATCTAAGCACCAACCCCAGAAAAGCAACACATTCTTCGGGGCATTTTAAACTGCTTATTTGCCACAGAACTCAGCGTAGATTACAATACTGAAAAAGGAAAGAAAAAGAAAAAGAAAAATACTTCCTAAAATCACATCCTCTATTAATTGCTGCTTGTATAAAACAGATAAAGAGCTCGCATGGTTGTAAAGGACTTACTATCAGGACGAAAACCCCTAAACATAAGCAAAATATTTGATTGCCTAAGGGAGAGGAAGAGATCATTTTTCTCAAAATTCACCTTCTCTCCTAGTTGCAGAAGCCTTGTGCAACTAGCCTTCAGGTTGGAAACAATGGAAGGAGATTGTTGCCAACCTCAGTGGGTCTGCTGAAACCCCGCCGGCCAACGGCGTCCGTGAGCTTTCAGAATGAATGCCACAGGACATGGGTCTTCACTTGGGCACATTCTCAGCTGTTTGCTCATCTTTAACAGGATCGAAAACTACGAGGCTAAGAATGCAATGAGAAGCAAGCCTCACTTACTAAACAACTAGCCATTCACTTTTGTGCCAATTTGTGCACGGGGCAGTAACAAACTCAGGAAACTGATCATTTCAACAGAGTTGCTATCTAAGCTTCATCAAGTCTAGAAGGATCTACAGTGTTAAATGAAAGAAAATACTTACTGCTTTATTGTTTAAAGAGTGGAGTCAGAGTACTTTAATGATTATCGGCAACAAACACTCCAAGCAATAACAATGACATATCAGGAGGACGTCTTCTTTATTATAGGCTTTTCATTTACTAAAACTTCTGGACTGGATTAATGTGAAATTTACAGAAGTTTAATAACACATTAGGGTCACCTACTACTGTACATACAGAGTATTCCTACTGTTCCATTCTTGGATGTGCTGATGAATCCACATGGCGCTTCTGCATCACCCTTCCCTCTCCTTACCCCTCCTCCTCCAGAGGTCTCTCCCTGCTCTGCAGCCACAGGAAATGAGGAAGGGCTGGCCAGGTGTTCCGGGGCTGGCTCTAGACCACAGAGATGAGCTCTAGACCTACCTATGCAGCTGCATTCAAGAAGGAAATGTGTGTATTGTTTGAAAATGTACACAGACACACAGCACAGTAACTCACAGCCAAATCAGGGTATCAAAATCTGCCCCCTAAATGCCACTAGCGGGAGTGAAAACAGTGGTTCTGTTAGAGTTGTAGGTGAGCCAATTGCACAAAAAGACTGCCTCGGCAAATCCAAAGGAAAGTTGAAAAAAACAGTCTGGGATTTTCATTCCAAAGCCTAAACAAAATGTTCCTGAATCAATCAACTACAGCTTGATTGTATGTATAAATCATTGTTCAAGATTGCTATCAGCAACCTTCACTGTCCATTGAGCAAAGGTGATTATTTTTCAGAGCCTCACGTGGAAAACGGGAATATCCACCCTCTGAGTGGGCTTACTACTTTTCTAATGAATCAGACCAGGGACTGGGGGTGTAGCTAGTGCTAGAGTGCTGGCCTAGTGTGCATGGAAGGTCCTGGGTTTGATCCCCAGGCACACAAAAAAAGGGGAAAAAAAGGGCTGGGGATTTAGCTCAGCAGTTAAAGTGCTTGCCTTGCAAGCACAAGGACCCGAGTTCGATCCCCAGCACCAAAAAAAAAAAAAAAAGGAAAAAAAAGTTATACCACCATATCTGTGGGAGCGTATTTTACACTGCTCATGACTTTGGAGTCAGATTCACTAGTGCCTTGATCTTGAACAAGTTACAATTAAGTGGCATTTTATGTAAATTTCAACTCAGCAAATTAAAATACTAAGCATTTTGCCTAGCAAAATTTGCAAAAAAAAAAAAAAATGAAAATCCTTTGTTTAAAAATTGGTCAGTAGAATAACTTCAAAACTATCTGACTGAATGACCTTGAAACTAGAATTTGATTTCCTAACAAATGCTAGACCCCTCTAGCTGCTAACCAGAAATACCAGCCAACATTTTAAGGATCTGCGTTGAATTAAGAATGGTCTTGTACAGAGCATGCTTTGAGTAGAATGCAACCTGAGTACAGGATGACTGGAACTAAGTCTCTTTACACCTCAGTTTGCTTATCCGTAAATATGGGCTTATAAAAACTAAGGATTAATTCATGTAAAAGCCTTAGCACAGGCCCAGCATATACTAAGTGCATAATAAATCTTGGCTGTTTTTAAAGTTGATGACTGCATATTTGTCACCTTACCTGAGGTTGCAGAACGTCTCTTCTCCACAGATCCAATTCTACTTAAATTAAGTGGCACCTTTTCCCATCTTCTCTACAGACATCCCGTCAAAACAGAAAGCCAAATTCATAATTTCCACCCACACTCTCCATGCCTCCTCCACAACCCCTCCTCAAGTACTCCTCTATGTCCACTGCGGACACAGCGATGGCAACCCAGAATTCTAGTCCCCTCTCCATCACAAAGCATGCATACAGAATCCTGCATGTGGAAAGAGTTGGGGAGAAACACCAGAGAACACGTACCTTCCTTAGCTTGGAAAAACATCCAAGCAACTCATCATAGCAGAGAAAGCAAAAGTTTTCTAGCTGGAAATGGATCTCATTGATATTCAAGTGGCAACAGCTTAGGTGACAGACTTGCCAATGTTTTCAGTCGTCTGTGGGTAGAGGAGCTGAAGGCTATAGTCCGGGGTCATTTTTCTAGTTGGTTGTGCTCAGCATGTATTTTAACACACATATTGAATGTGGACAGTGAGCAGAGCAGCCCACGGTTGGACACCTTATCTCCTGCACTCGAAGACACCTGCTGAGGTAGGGGCCCCACGTGATGATTTGTCTGCTGAGGCAGAGACGGGCAGTGGGAAACTGGAACAGAGGTACTGTATGTGCTAGCAGCAGCTCTAAAATCGAAAGTCTCTTATTTAAAAAGGAAAACAAAAATAAGAAATCTTTAAGTATCCACACTGCTTTGTGCGTCCACAGGCATCCCTTGACAAAGGCCAGAGTAAGAAAAAGAACGTGGAAAAGCCATGGTCTTTGCAAGTTTTGTGCTTTAAAAACAAACAAATTAAGCCAAAATGTCAAACTGCAATTTTTTTTTTTTCATTTGGCCCTGGCAAAGATTAAGGGACCTCCAAAACTCCCTGACAGATTAAATGCAGAGGGCATGAAAAGCTGACCAGACTCATTACTTCAGCCTTTTGTCGTCTTCCTAGTTCAGGGGTTTGTGATCTTCAGGGATACCTTGTGAGATCCACTGTTGTTACTTTGATTAAATTCCCACAATACAATGGTCGCAAGAACTCTTTATAAAATGATGGCAACTATGCAAAGCTCTCCCCAAGGCTCAAGAAAATGTCACCAACACGAAGTTCACACTTCTTGCCAGTTGGTCCAATCCATTTTATGAAATTGAACAGAAAAGCAAGGTCTCATGTGACAATGAAACACCACAAACTTATGCAGGATGCTTTGGGGGAGGTTTTTTGAGACAGGGTCTCACTGTATAGCTCAGGTTGACCTCAAACTCATGGCTATTGTCCTGCCTCGGCCTCCTTAGTGCTGGAATTAATAGGCGTGTACCACTATGCCAGGCATATGCAGGCTTTTCATATGTTCATTCTAACTTCACCTACACCGGCATAAAGAAATAAGCTGTACACCAGGGATGATGGTACACACCTGAAATCCCAGCGTTCTAGAAGGCTAAAGCAGGAGGATCAGAAGTTTGAGACCAGCCTGGGCGATTCAGAGACTTAATGAGACCCTGTCTCGAAATAAAAAAGTAAAAAGGGCTGAGGATGCAGCTCACTGCAAAGGCCCTGGGTTCGATCCCTAGTAATACAGACAGACAGACAGATAGACAGACAGAAGAGCTGTGAATAATGTATTTAGAGAAAAAAGGAGGAAACATTGCTGAAGCTATCATTAATCATCTCACCACCTTGCCTGTTATCTACTTTGCTCGTTAAGATCAAGCCTAGCTACTTCCCTTTATCTAGTAAGGGAGTGGTGTTACCAAATGAGGGAGAAACAGGAAACGTGCTTTTGACAGACAATAATATGAGCTGTGTCTATCATGTTCCCCCTTCCAAAGTTTCAGCACTGACCAGACAAACGGAAAGACTGAGAATGCCAGCCAGTCAAGTATCTGTTGGGTTGGTAATCTAGTCAATAAATCCCAACTCATTCAGGAAAATGTTTTCTACTATTCTACTCCTACAATGAGTACTTCTACCTTCCTTAGTGGCCCTAAATCCACACTAAAAGTAACTCCATTCCCTGAACCTACAAACCCATTAACCTCATCTCCTAATACAGAACAACAGTCCTCATGCCCTTACACCTGAATTGTACAACAACGTAGGAACTTCAGTACCGTCACAAATGAAAAGAAGTTTTAACTGACTCTTAGTAGCTTTGGTGAAGTGGACATTTGGCCGCTCAGAGCACTGTGCCTGGGGAAGGACAGAGAATTTACCTTCTTCACTTTAAAATCTGTCCTCAAACGAACTTGGCCCCAGGTTCAGGATCGTGCAAACAAACACTAAAAACTGCCCAGACTCTGGAACCTTACAGTTTAGTCGCTGAGTCATGATGATAGATCTACCAGGTTATGACGGCCCCTTGAGATTCTCAGAGATGAGCTCTACCCCTTCCTGGGAAATATTCACACACACACACACACACACACACACACACACACACACACACGTGCGCGTGCACAGAGTCTGCACAGAACTACAGGGGTACACAGGCCTGTAAAGTCTAACTGTAGTAGGTCAGGATTCCATTCCAGGGAGTCCCGTACTTCATGCATGAACTTCTGAGTAAATTACCCTCTCCCAAGAAGCCACTGAAACTCCCAGAGACCTGCCATTTTAAAGACTATTGTCATTCTTTTCTCAATTGCAGTTAATTCCTCTCCTTGGAGAGGATTCAGCTGGAGCCCTGCAATTAGGCACAGTAAACATGCCCAGCAACACGGACATATCAATACAGGCTGCTGAGTTTGGGAAAGCCGCCCTTCCCGTGGAGACCTGGCTCTGGGCCAGCTGGGTGATGACTGAGTGACAGGGCTACGTGCGCTTCGTGAGGGTGGCTGCCAGCCCACACCCGCGCACACGGCCAGGCAGTCCGAGGAGAGAATGGCCGCGGGAGCCCTTCTCTCCTCCCCCATCACCACCTCAGTCACCAGAGATACACTGTCAACAGGGGCTTCGCCACAATTACAAAATCAGTGAGGGCCAGTCAAGCCCAGGGTGCAGGACATTAAATAAGACAGGCATTTAACCGTATCTTTTCTGATGCCTTTCACCAAACATTAACAGGTGCCACCTCCGGAGAAGCCCTGGTTCCCGGGGGCACTTACACAATTGTCATTTAATTTCCTGGTTGCAGGAGAGGTGAGCAGCAGTCTGCTCCTGAGTCACACTGCACTGGAAGTCGTTAACCCGGGGCCGAGAAGTTACTGCATGTATACAGAAAAGAATCCATGCGTAATCCTAAAGGCAGTATGGGGAGGAACTCACCACGTTTAACTCCCTTTGATGTGAGAAAACAGCCTTATCAGAGAAACGAAGCTTCACCTGTAGCTGTCTGAAGGCTTTGCGCGTCATTAGAGAACAGGAATGTTGTGCCTGCATGATTGTCAGATATTAAATACGGGTCTCTTGACCACTTCATCTGGGGTGATCCACAAACACTTAAAGGAATCCATGAGAATTTATTTATTTATTTTTATTTATTTTTTTTTTTTGGTACCGGGAATCGAACTCAGGGCCTCATGCTTGCGAGGCAAACACTCTAACCGCTGAGCTAAATCCATGAGAATTTAAATACAGTTGGTAAGACAAGATTTTATTAATGGATAATAAATTTAAAACGTAGTTACCAATCAAAACATGTCACGACAAATGCCTCGAAACAGTATTCTTTAGAAAGGAAAAAGCTTATAACTGGATTTCAGCAGTTGGAAAAATATGTCTGCCAAATGAAAGAAGCGACACACAGCAAGACGGTAGAGAATCAGAATTGGTGAGATTCAGCAGCCACGGTCACTTACCGCACGAACACTCGTACAATCAGTTCTATGTGCCTGACACTGTTCCATGTGCTTCACAGGTATCACTTATTTACTCCATAATAACCCCAGAAGGAGGGAACATTTGCCCTAGATTACAGGTGAGGAAATAGTGGCACAAGGAGCTTGGGTAACATGCCTTTTCGAACCCAGTTTGGTTTGGCTAAAGAGCACGAGGCCTAAATCATCATATCATGCTCTACCATGGAAGCATTCTAGTGTCTAACATTAACCAATTTACCCCTATCCTCTATCTGTGGGCACTAGGATCTTCAATGCTACTTTGAGAATAGTTTTTCTTTAGCGTCCACATGGTACTGGTTCTAGGACTCCCACTGTATACCAAAACCCAAAGAGGCTCAGGGCCTTCACAGAAAACGGCCTAGTATTTGCATCAACCTAAACATACCGCTCTGTATACTTCAATCATTTCCAGATTACTTGTAATACCTAACACAGTTTAAGTGCTGTGTAAATCGCTGTCATACTATGTTGTTTAGGGAATAATACCAAAAGAGTCTATCTATGTGTTCAGTACAGACCCAATTTTAAAAAAGATTTTCAATCTATTTTTGGTTGAATCTGAAGATATAAAGAGCCAATTACATTTCATTCACCAATTCCACAATAATAGAATATTGTAAAATTTTTTAAAAACCTACAAACATGAAAAAATGAGTTGCTTAAAACTGAGTCTGGGAACTAATAGCTCCAAGGGGGAATTTTAATAAGAGCTGGAGGCAAAGGAAATCGACTCTGGATCCCGCAGCACAGCACTAGTGTCCCAGATGTCTTCACCAGCAATATCCAACTTCTACCCCAGCGCTCTGAAAACCAGGACTGGTGCTGACTAAGCAGATAGGCCCCTGCACAGGCTGCAGCAGGCCAACAGTCTCCCCTGTATCCCAAGGCCAATCTACAAGACAGCTGGGTTGCTCTTCCCTCCGAGGTTCTACGGAAGCGACTGGCCCCCTCTCCAGGACCTCTGTCCGTTAGGTCAGGTCAACGCCAGCCGTGGTTTTCAGACTTGTTTCAAAATCAGATAATAAATGTCCAATGTAGAAAAAATGTCAAAGGAAAGTAACAAGTATATGTCCCCTGTGAAGAAAAGGACAAGCACCTGATAAATCTCAGGGATGAGACCAATTTTTCTCACGTAGGCACAAAGCTTACTTAGGAACCATCTCAACTCTACTACAATTGCAGTAATTAGTATTCATGGGATACAGAATTTTCTACAGTCATATTAATTAGAATTCACTGGATACAGACTTACTGGCCTAGCGTACTAAAATCCAGAAGACCTGTTCAAAGGGTAGAACGTGGAAGGCTCTTCCAAGAGAAATGTTTCAACTATTTTGGGGGGTTAAAAGTGGACCAGAAATAAAGGAGTATCTGAGTGTAGAGGGTAGGGAAGAGGTTAATTTAATTGCCTATGCTCCTTACAGATAGACGTAAGTCCCACTTTACAAGTGTGGAAACAGAATCAGAGACAAAACAATGACTTACTGGGTGATATTCTAGAAGTGGTTGAGCCGGAGTTCCAAATCGATGGTCTTTCCACCATTAAACACTGGTTTCAAAACATCAGGAAAAAAATTTATCCGAAAACAGGTGCTATTATTCTCAGAGGCACCAAAAATGGAACTGTCTTCCTTCAACTCCAAGATAAGCAACAAAGGAAGGATTCCTGGATAATTCTCCTGACTTAGCAAACATAGCTTCAAACCTGGAACGGAAAAATCAAAGTGCCCCCACCATGCCCAAGAGGAAGCAGCAAATGACAGCCACTCACCCACTTACACCTAATCACACGTTTGATTCCAATCAAGCTGGATTCAATTCCTTTGTCAAGATTTCCCCAGTCCCATACCTCAGCCTTCTCTGGCGTCTTGGGGATGGTCATCTTTTCCTCAAGGGCCAGAGACCACTTTAGGCTTCTGTGCCTCCCTCACAGAACATAATAGGTGCTCGTTATTGAATCATCTGCTTGTCAGACATCATTTTCCAATTTGTGCTCCTCTGAAGTACTATGATTCTCTATTTCCCCTGGGCCTTCGTCTTACACTCCTTGCAAGACTGTGGATACTTGGAAGCGAGCAATAATCTGCAGTCATTAGAAAAGATTTGTTTTCCCCTCAATTCACCACAACAGGAGGGAATCAGTTCTAAAGTTCATTCCAATTTTACAGTTGTAGAAAACTGAGTTTATTGATACGAATAATAGAAAAGTTATACATGTGTACTTAACATGTGGTTTTTTCTCTTTTAAAATAGCTCACAAATGAGCTAAAAAGACCTGTATTTTTTTAGTTTTAGCAATGAGTAAGCTCAGATTGGATCAACCGAACACTGATTTTCTTACTAACAGAGCAACTGTAGGAAAATACAGTACCACTCCTACTTAGCCCGTCTTAACGCTTCAAGGTTAGCATGTATGAGAATCACCTGCAGAATGTGTGCATTTCTGAGTCAGTAGTTTTGGAGAGAAGCCCAAGAACTTGCATTTACAGCGCGTTCTCAGCTGACAATGGTGCTGCTAATTGGAGAACATCTGAGAACCGTAACTATTTTGTACCAGAACCAAGAGATTTTGTGCAATGCCTCACCCTAAATGATCAAAGGTAAAAGAGAACTAGTCAGCTGCACTAGTTAATATGGGGGACTGAAAATCTGCAGAGTAGGAAGTGAGAAGGATTCCTGGGCAGTTTCTGGCACAGGTTTACAGAGTCATTCCCAAAGATGGCAGGAAACATCCCACTTGTCACTTTCCCGCATGGCTGTCTTGTGTGGGGCTCTGTCTCTGAGGATTACTGTCATGTCCGTGCCAGGGTGTGACTGTAGGTAACAGTGTCTTCCCTCCAAGAATCAAATAAGAAATACTGGAAACACCTATTTTCCTTCTCAGAGGGACATTTACTCTCAATTTTCATTTAATTCCTTTCGACCCTGGAAGCAGATGTATTATTGTCCCTGTGTTTTAAATGAATAAAGTGGGGCCCAGCATGGTAGTGCATGCCTGCCATGCCAGCACTCTGGGAGGCTGAGTCAGAAGGATTCAAAGTGACCCAGACTTAATGATTTGGTGAAACCCTATATAAAAATTAAAAATAAAATGACCAGAGATGTAGCTCAGTGCAAAGGCCCTGGGTTCAACTGGAAGGAAGGAGGGAAAGAAGGAAGGAAGGAAGGAAGGAAGGAAGGAAGGAAGGAAGGAAAAGGAAGAAAGAAGAGGAAGAAAGGAAGCTAGTTCACAGAATGGACTTGGCCAAGATTGCAGTGAAATGAAACAAAATGTCAAATGTCCATCCTCCTGCCTATTAGTACGTAGTGACCAAATTTAAGTTAAAATATAAAAACAAATATCTAACTCATCCGTAAAGAAGTGGAAGCGGAGGGCTGAGACATCCCTTGGCAGGAGCTGAGCTCAGACCACAGCCTGGATCTCAGCCTCCCCGTCCCGGAGTCTCTGCTTGCCTGAGCCCGACCTGTGACCACGAGCTCCAGGTCTGGGTGTGACTCAGTTTCTAGAGCGAATTACAGAAGTCCAGAGTGGAGAATTTACAAAGCTAAGGCCTCCTTTGGGACGGTCTTTCATAGAAACACCCTCACATCAGGGACCATGCTGAAAACTCCCCCTTTCTAACAAGATATTTATGGCTTTTTTTTTTTTTAACATGCTGGCATCCACTGAAATCAAACTTCCTACTGAAGATGAAATTAAGCCAGAAAGCAACTGTTACTTTAAAGGGACCATGCAGGCTAGGGACTAAAAGTTTATACAAGGCGCAAATGACTCTGCACTCAAGGAACTTCTAAATCCACAGGGAACAGAGTAAGCGGTCAAATAAATGTACTGAGACAACCGGGCCCGAGCCTCCCCCGGGGTCCGGGAGCACAGAGATTTCCAGGAGTAGGCACCATCGGCCCTGGAGAGGGACTGCGAAGAGAAGACAACGAGGAAGTTCACTGTGCCCGGCACTGCAGACACTGGGAGGGAAGGGAGGCAGTCAGTGGGAGACGAAGTGTGGAAAGCCCAGAGGTGGAAGGCCTGCCTTGTCAGTAGAAAATGGGGAAAGAGCATGGCTGGTTTGTGTTTCGTTTTGAAGAGTGGAGACTGCAGGATGAGAGACGGGTCAGTTTAACTGCACTCTAGCAGAGACATATAGAGTAGGTTACAGGGAGAATGAGAAGCAAAGGCAGGTGATTTGTGGTTAAAGGAAGTCTCTTTGAAAAGCTTTTTCCTGAAGGGGCTGGGGATTTAGCTCAGCAGTTAGAGTGCTTGCCTCAGAAGTACAAGGCCCTCAGTTCGATCCCCAACACCAAGAAAAAAAGGAAAAAAAAACTTTCTTCCTGAAGGATTTCTACTAAGAAAGGGAAAATTTAGTTGAAAGAAAGACACAAAACTTGCAGTATCATAATGAACCCAAAAAACAAAACCAAAGCACAAAAGGCCAGTTTTTGACTAATCATATGGCATGTTCCTGCCTGAGTGTTTAAGAGTTGATGTTTAAAAAGGGTTTTGTTGATCCACTCCAAACACTCACACCACAAAACAATATGATTATGAAAGAAGCTATCCAGAAAGAAAAAAGAAATAAAGACTCATCAATTATGTGTAGGGTATTGAGATTTCTGAGTAATCGTCCCTCAGGTTTGTCTAGACTAGATCTAGACGCTACTCTACTTGATGGATAAGGAGAATGGGAGGAGAGTTGGTGGGGTGAACTGATTGCATCTGTTCCCTGTCTGGAAAGCACAGGGCAAGCTCTAAGATGTGCAAACTTATCAAAACAATGTGTCTTTACTGCACTTCCAAGCAGTGTGCAGATGGGAGAGTATTACCCTGAAATCTTCAAAACAATTTCAGATTCTCCTGTTATAGCCAGAAATAGATGATATTGACCCTACAATTGAATTTCTCATTTTGTTTTCTTTCCACTGGCAAATAATCAAGACTATCATATTCTTTGGTTTTGTATATTTGGGGATTCTTCTTCTATGACCACAGTTGTTATTTTGACCCTCACTTTGGAAGAAAAATATATTTAATATAAGACAGATCTATTCCAGAATTTGAAAAATTCTTATCACTGTACCTTCTAAAGAATCAAAACCAGATTTGACTTATGGAGTATTGAGAATGTTCTGAACAGAGAAAACATTGATCGGGTAGGTACCAAATCAATCCAATCCAAGCTCTGAAGGCCTGCATTATACAACAGCGAAGCCATGTATCTGTGAGGCTGGGTTAGGGTTAGGTTAGAGAGTGAAAAATACATAGTTACTACCAGCTCACCAAAAACAAGAACAGAAGTTCACCCACGAATCAATATCGAAAGAAGATGCAAATTGAAGTAAGCATCCTACTGGTTTAAGATAGAAATAATTGAGAGAAAAGGGGTACAAATTCTATGTATAATTAACCAAGCCAGCTAATCCTGCTTGGCAAACAGACACATAGCTCTGACTCAGAGCCAAATCAATGGCTCATGGCAATCTGCCAAAGCGAATTCCTTAGTCTGGCATCATAAAATGATCTGTCTGTTGTCTTTACAATTCCAGCGCCTCTGGATTCAGCTACCCGCTGGGCGCCCCTGGCAGATGCCCAGCAGAATACATCTGAACTATCATTACTGTCAGAACATGTGCATTTGACAAACACCAGAGAAAAGTGACACTTGTTTCCTAGAATAGTATCAGTTAACACCTACAAAGTATGGTTACAAAGAAATTATCAAGTCTGTTGCTGTAATAATTAACAAAAAATTAATAGGCTTGCCTGTACTGCTAACCTGTAAGTTATTCCTTGGTCTTCAAATGGGCACAGGTCAAAATGTCATTTGAGCCCACAAAGTAGAGCCCAGAGCAGAAGCCTTGCCAAGCTGAATAAATGTAGCCCACAGACAGCGGCCCTCTAGGCTTTATCATGAGGTACCCATAAGGCTTGGGGCTTACAGACACTTCTCCAGGGGCCTCTAGAAACACCTCTAGAAAACCCCGCCTTCAAGCCTCATCAGAGGCATCTTCCATACATGGCAGGTTCTAAGGATGGGGTTGGAAGATGCAAGGCTATTGTCACCCAGAGGAGAGACTTGCTTCCCTGTCCCTGGGACTGTATTCCACAAATTATTTCCTTGGAGTCATTTGGTTCCTCCAGGACCTAAATTATTTTCAATATAAAACCTTTCATAGCAATCCCTTACGTCCTTAAAGAAAGATGTTTGGTGCTTGACCCTTAGTGCCCCCTCCCTGAAATACCTTATCCACACACCGATTTTTAAGATTTTAATTGCAGAGACACTATCCATGTTGTCCAGTCCACAAACTCTGCGCTCCTAGAACCACACCTCTCATCCACTCTGACAATCACATTTGTTCTCAGCGTATTATTCTCATGCTTCCCACCACCCCCAACCAAAGCTGATAGGACCCCTGAGCCAACGTAGACAGACTTTCTCGTAGGCAAGGAAAACAGGGATTGTTAGTAATAGAATTGTTACTCAAGCCCCTGCTCATCCTGAAATAAAACCTGAAGTGGCCATTACAGGATGGCCAGCTTGAGCCATGTACACGAAATACCAGCAAAAGCCGGACTGGAAGAAGAGAAGGGAAAAAATAAAGAACGTAATCAAAGAAGCAAAAACAGAGGCCAAAAAGCTCAAAGAAGGAACACGGCAGCTGGCCTGGATACGAAGGACTTTCTAGGTGATGGCTCCAGTCTTCCGAGAGACCCGACTGCACTTCCTGCTCGTGGGTCCTGAGAGATATCCTGATCCTCACAATCTAGCCCATCTCTGCAGAAAGCAGCTTGTGACTAGGAATGGAATTTCTGACATCACATGAGAAGAGGCAGCCAGAATTATTATTGCTCAAGAACAGAGAAATAAGCCTGCCACCTTGCCACCCACTTTCTTTTATTCATAAATGTTGTGCCATTTCATCACGCCTCTGTACTGTTGCCAGCAAAGGACCGATCCGTCTGTTTGCAGTGCAGCCCTCCCAACGCTGGAGTCCATAGCCGCTCCGGCCAGAGATCCTACCGACCAACCTTGTTAATACAGACTTTCCTGAAAATGACAATAGGGAACCCCGGCACTGACTCCATTCATTGGTCATATGTATGGGCGGTTTTTTGTTCTTCTTATTTTTTAATAAACCTTGAGACTTAGTGAAGTGTGACTAGAGGATCCCACAATTCAAAGACACATGTGAATGGAGGCTTGCTCACCGCTGTACCCCCAGCCCCTGCCCAGACCCCACAGAGTAAACATCCCATAAACACCTGTGGGGTACTGGAAAGGCTGACAGCAGGAAAGCAGCAAGTTCAGAACACAGACTCTTGAGTCAGAGAGATCCGACCACACCCTCAAATCTCATTTAAATCCTTATAACATTGATAAAAGCGCAGGATTCTGCTAACAACTTTTTATGTATGTTACTATACTTAAGGTCCTTTCCCCGAAAAGCTCTATCTGAGGCATTATGTACGTTTGTTGAAACCTAAGCAATCTACCCAAGGCCACAAAGTTCCGAGTTAACTTCAAGCCTAAACCCCTAACCCCTTTCATAAACTGCTTGTCACTGACTTTGAGACTCTGGGCAAATTATTTAAGCCCTCAATTTGTTTAAGATTGTGATCCTGAAGATGAAGTAAGACAGTATTTGTACAGTGCTTAACAAAGTGCCAGACAGACCAAACTGCTCAATAGAAAGTATTCATATTATTATTAGAATATCTCACTGGCAAGTTTACAGTGAAATGCTTTAAGCAGAAGGACTTTTGGTTCTCTAAATTACACGTTCACTGGAAAACAGCCATTTACAAGATCTAGGCAGCCAAAGAAAAAGCAGCAAATTATAACCAGTATTTATCTTGGACAGAGTCTAAAATCCCCCAAAGGGAGTAACAGATAAGGCCTTTGCTATCCTCAAAGCAATGATCACACTTGAAGTTAGGGGGCGCCATACGCTGTACATTATAGGAAACCTCTTCCTTAAAGGGTCTTCTTTAGCACCCTGGATTTTTCCTCCAAAGAGCAGCCAGCCAAATTCTGGCCAACGACAACTCTTTTGGCAGGGAAATGGACCGCCTAATATTTCTTTCTATACTCTTTCACTATTTTGATTTTAGGTCCAGTGCATTTTCTTGTTCATTACCAGTGTATTTGCTATTGCTTCCTTGAGATATAGGGCATTATTACATTATTCAATGACCTTTAAAAGTCCAGCAAAAACAATTTAATTAGAGTGTATGCATTCACAACCATAATCTCGAGAAATTTAAAGTACCTAAAAAACAACTGGTCTAACTAAATGTACACACCGGCGATTGTTGAAGCTGTGATGAGAACTCATTATAGTAACCTCTCGACATTTGTGGGTATTTGAAATTTTCCTCAATAGAAGGTCACAAAGAAGTTCAAAATATAGGTACAAATTCTGCCTTTGCAAAATATAGTTTTTACTGTAAACCTGCTTATAGGCTGCAACAAGAAACTGAGTCTAGCTGTGTCACTACTCTGGGAAGCAAAATAAAGGACTCCGATGAGGGAGGAAAAGCAAGTAATGAAGGAAAAAAAGGTTAAATGAAGGTGAAAGTAATATAAATAATATAGACTGCGATGTGTTTCCACAATGCTTTAATAATGAACTTTGAATGAGAGGCCTGAGACCACAGGTTTCTTTATTCAAGCAAATCAAATTTTTTTAATATACAAATCATTTGCTGAGGCTTTGTTTGCATTTGGTTCTAATTGGCCAGGGGAAAATCTAGAGGTGATTTTTCTAATAAAGGGCAAGAACGAAATGTGTTATTCCAAAATAGCCAAAGTAAAGCTGGAATCTGGGAACAAGCAAATGTCACTTCAGTGGACAAGATAAATCTTCTCTTATCAACTTAGTCACCTTCTGACACAATTAACTGAAAAGTTATTATTCCACTCAGAAGATAACCCATAATTAAAGACTCCTATCTAGAGATCTTTTTTTCCTTACCCTGACTTACACAGTGCTTTTCATTCCAACTGAGTTAAATTCCATACTGAAACCCTACCCTCATGCCTTAAGTCAAAGCTAAATAAAAATACTCAACTTTCAAGCACATTAGTGACATCATTCTACCAATTAATCCTGACCTCCCTCAGAGCAAAATCTGTTCCTAGAATGCTGGGGGTGGGGGGGGAATCCTCAACCCCTGCTTTTAGAAAAAAAAAAAACTTTTAAAACCCGATAAGCTATTTGCTCTTCCAGGTTGAAGTCACAAGTACCCCAGCCACGCTGGGGTTACCCCTCCTCTCCCCCCAAACAAGCAAGGTCATTGGTGCAAAAACAAAACTGATTTAAAGATAAATGATTTTCTAATCCAGCACCGAACTGATGGAAGAACAGAAATACTTTACCATCAGTCTTCTAAATAGCCCAGCCAACTCTGAACTTTTCCCAAATCAAAGTAAAATTTAGAAAAATTTTCTTCTAAGATTTACTGTGTGCCCATTAGCATGGATGCTTTCAGATATTCTATCCATGTCCTCGTGGCTTCAAAGCATACAGCAATCTAAGGCTCCCCACTCCATACACCCGTCTCAACCCCTTCGCTCTACACATTTCCAGTCCTTACCATTTGCCTTTCATTGAGAGTGTGCCTTTCAGTTTGCGGGAAAAATGAAACAGGCTACCACAAGATCAATTTTTAAATTGAGAGAGTTTTTCACCTATTGTCAAAGAACAGTACATAGCTGAACATTCATCTTCCCTCACATGTAGTATACTCTGCCTTGCTGTTCTTCTATAAAAGTTTTCCATCCTTCTGAGTACTCCTTGTCCAGACCACAATACACACGTAACTCACTCAGAACTGCCACTAGAAAACTGGCTGGACTATGAAGAAAGATTTGGTAACAAGGCTATTCCAAAGTAATGTACACACACCAACATATGGCACCTACATGTTCCCATATTTCTGCCAATCTACCTACCTGTAAATATTTCCAAGATAACCAACCGCCCAAAGAGTCATCTCTGGCCAGGAGAAGAAACACTAGGTCCATCCCGAAGTCCTTGACTACTCTCTCATGAGCACTTAACTGGTTGCTTTGAGCGGGCTTTGACGTGAATACTTAGGAAAAGGAAGGTGCACACCAGGAAACAATTTTGTCAAGTAGATGGTCAAACAGTGTCCCAAGTCCAAGAGGTCAAGGGCAGCACTGAGCAGCGAAGGGGAGTTTCACCTTTAACACATCAAACTCTTCCTTCCCGCCCCTGCCAAGCTCCACAAACCACCTGCCACAATGCAAAATCACAACTGCCTCCAGAATTAAGAGTGCTTCTTATAAGGAATCCCTTCCGACTATATTGAAGGGCAATATTAGGTGGCTAAAACAGGTATGAATACATGTGTGTCTCAGATCATAAACAATTTTTCTAATATCCTTTCCCTCCTTTGGACCTTTGACAATCTCCATGTCTTAAAACTGGACCAAAAGTCGGTCGTTCAATTGGTACCACTTCAAAAATCACAGAAGGCCATCATGATACACCTGAGCCCCCTTTAACAAGGGCTTTGCTGGGAGGAGCTGGGGCAGGAGATAGACGGGTTGTAGGGGAGAGAGGAAAACCAAGCTGACTTGTTAGTTAAAAACCAAAGTTCGCTGCAGCCCAGCATGCAGCCGACGCGGGACGCCTCCCGCTCCCGCGCGCGTCCTACCTTGGACCTCTCCTTGACGTAGTATTTGCCCAGCCGGCTCCCGCAGTACAGGACCAGCCGGTCGATGAGGGACAGGAGGAAGCTGATGGCCTCGCAGCCCTCCTCGTTGCCCCCGATCCACGTGATCTGGTCGCCCCGCAGGTGCCGCTTGGAGACGCCGGCGCGGGGCCCGGCCAGCTGACCGTCGCGCAGGGCCCCGTTGTGGTGCAGCTGCTTCACGCGCTCCAGCACGCAGTCGCCCACCACCTCGCCCAGGAAGTTGTCCAGGTAGCAGAAGCCGATCTCGTGCAGACACGGCACGATGTACTCCAGGGCGATTTTCTCCAGATCCAGCCTCATGATGTGTCCCAGAGGCATCTCGCCCTCGGCTTCAAGGTCGGGGACCCCCAGGGTGCACCCCGAGAGGAGGCGACCTACGCAAGCGCGAAGGTTCGGGGAGCGGAGCCCTGGGCGCTCCAAGCTGCGGCGGCCACGGCCTGCGAGCCACCGCGGCGCCGGGGACTGGGGGAAAGTTGCGCGCAAACTCTGGGGAGCTGGGATCCCCGTTTAGGGAGCCGCGAGAGTTGCGCGGGCCTCCGCCACCCAGCGCCGGACTGGCCCAGTGAGGAGTCTGAGGGCCCCTTTTGGAGCCGCGGAGCCACCACGGCTGCGGTGGCCCGAGGCGGGGAGAGGCCGAGGTCCCGCCCCCGAGCCGGCGGCCTGCACGCGTCACCGCCCCGCCCCGGGACCGCCTCCGGGACAGCCCTCCCCGCCAGTCACCCCGCGGGTCACCCAGCCTGGTCTACCCTTCGCGGAGGATCCCGGCGAGCTCCGCGCCACCCTCAGTTGTTTGTGACCAGGGGAGGGGCTGGAGAACAGATGGAATTTTTAGAAGGCTCTCGATTTACATATTGGTTTGCATAAAACCCATCTCAAACTTGAAAACCTGGATCCCTCACTCTGAAATGGAAACGAGATTAACAGCACAGTTTACTGCCACATTCAGGTCTGGTCACCTTCCAGGCTTTTGAGTACAACAGTCAACCCAGGAGCAAACATACTGATGAAACGGTGGTCTCCTCTAGCTCGACCTAGAGGCGAGGCCTTTCTTTGCTGGCCTTTCCTCCGCTATTCGATCCAGGTCAGGAGTTTTCAGCCACTGAGGAGGTGGGAAGAATTAAGATGTGTGATGTACACGTACCAACTTCCAACAATGAATGTAATCATGCACTGCTAACGTGCACTAACAAAAATAAAATTTTTAAAATAAAAATAACGAGGCTGGGGATTTAGCTCAGCGGCTACAGCGCTTGTCTTGCAAGCGCAAGGCCCTGAGTTTGATCTTCGGCACCGATAAATAAATAAATAACACGTAAACAGACATCTTCCTTAGCCCCTACTGTGCGCGCAAGGCCCTACGTGCTTAGATAAGGGGGATGTGCACATGAGGGAAAGCTGGGTCATCGTATTTGCTGAACCCTGCAAAGACTATATTTTGCTTTGCCAGGTATTTTTATCCACCTACCGTTCGAACTTCTTACTAAAATACGATGTTCTGAAATTCTACCTTCAAAATTAATCACACGCTCCTGTAACAGTAGACATTGACATCCGCCCCCTCCCCCGTCACGCCTGGCGAAGGATACATCGTATTCCAGGTCTCTGCTCTCACATTTTCCACCAACAGCTGCACTCACGGGAGGGCTGGACACTGCCTCGCAGGCTTTTCAGTTATACGTAGATAAGCTGATTGCTTTTAGGATTTTTTATTCCCTTTCCTTCAGAACAGAGTCAGGGAGGAAAAAAAAAAGTCATAAATTGTAGGCAAAGCCATTTCTGTATTTTTAGTTCTACATTCTTATGTGCTTGTGTTCTCATTTAAGTTGAACAAAAGAATGTAGTGGATTTTCAGATATTGTTTATTTTGTACACAGTCTCCCACAGCTTTTTTGCTTTTATTCTCCTTGCAGTACTGCTCTTCTCCCTGCCGCTCAGGAAAAATGTAGTGAAGTTCAAGCCAAGAACAAAAACGGCAGACAAGTAAAGTGCGCTGCTACATAATGGAAGTAGAGCACATGACCAGGTAAGGACCTGTGCAGGGTCCTTGAAGGGCAATCAATGGTGGAGGGTCTAACAATCTTTGAGGAAACTTCTAGTTACACTGAGAGGAGGCCCTTGCCCATACAGTAATGGGTTGGCATCTCCAGCGTGACCACTCAGTAGGAGGTGCCCCTCCTTGGGGTGAAGGCTGGAATTGGCCAGTGCTCAGGCAGCTGCCCTCTAAAGGCTCACAGCAGCTCAAGGACGACAGGAGTCATCATCCTTGGAAGCCCAGTGCCTACCCATAGTAGATGCCTAATTAATAGTTCCTGGTGACCAAGTGTCTGACCCTGAGCCATGCAACCGCCACAAGGGATTGTGGGGTGAATCCCACAGAAAAGGTCTTACAAGAGGCACTGGAGGGTCTCCCCAAAAAGAATTTGCCAGAACTGTAAGCTATTAGCCGGGCCTAGAACAGAACCTCTGAGGCCAGTGGAGGCACATTTGTCTCTCAGCTTTGTCTCCCTAGACAGCCATGGTGGACACTAGAGCTCCAGAAGCGGGAAGCCTGGCATGAAAGCTGGCAGGCTGTTCATTTGCAGGGGTGAAAGGGAGATGCAATAACGAAAGGGAGGGGAGTCTCCCCACCTCTGCCTGAACCCTAGGAGCCATTTTGGCCCCTTGAGTGATCTCCTCCAGGCACACTGTAGATAATGGGGTAACTAAGAAAGCCTGGTATGAGGCAGCCTGAATGTGGGCTCTGGTAGTCAGTGGCTTGTGGGTTTTGCAGCTTTGGGGACAGTTGCAGAGATCAGAAACAGATATCCCTGAAAAGGACCAGAATTAAAAAGAAAGAGGAACGACAGATAATTCTTGATAGCTAGCCAAAACTTTTCTAGTTAAAGGTTCTTTCTAGATACACTGATACTCCTAGAAATATAATTTGGAGGGAATTTACAAAGGACTAGAAACCTACAGTAACTGGTGAAGAAGCTGTTGGTCAAAAAAGAAAAATACATATGATTATATACCCATCTCCCAGAACGAACATATTGACCCAAGATTTCAAATCTTAAGACTGGATATCACTATTTAAATAATATTTCAATAATTTCACAGCAAATTGCAAGTAGTCTTCTAACTAGAACAGCAGTCTAAACACAATTCTAGTGATACAGCCTTAAGCTGTTCTAGGTGACTTTGGTTGCAAAGCATAGTTTAGAACGGAATTCAATCCCATGGTACCATCCCTACTTGACAAGGGCACTTATTAATCAACCAAGG
The DNA here is from genome assembly GCA_004026905.1 of Hystrix cristata. Lineage (NCBI taxonomy): Eukaryota > Metazoa > Chordata > Mammalia > Rodentia > Hystricidae > Hystrix > Hystrix cristata. Next base: position 11,073 of record PVJO010007146.1, on the reverse strand, counting down.
CTCTGCCAATCAGCTAGAGGCTGCCAGCTCTGCATTTGGCAGAGAGACCAGAGATACTGGGACAGGTAAAAATTAAAAGTATACGATTACACAGAGGGACACAGACAGGCTGGAGCCAGGCACAGGCTCTGAGGCTGAGCGTCTGAGAGGCGAACCCCAAGCTACTTGTTCAAGTGCATTTGTTTTAGTTATTTGTCCATTCATGTGTATCATTTTCATAATGAATATTGTGCTAGTCAGCTTTCTGCCACTGTTACCAAAATATCTGAAATAATCAACTTATAAAAAGGAAAGATTTACTTTGGCTTATGGTTTCAAAAGTTTTGGTCAGTGGGTGCTTGGTCCAACCTCCTAATGGTTTATTTTATATATATATAAACTTTCTTTAATGTGTTCAGTCACTGTTATTCCCTCTTCCCTCCTGTGTGACATAGGGATGGAGGGAGGAGACTGCCAACAATGAAACAGAAAAGCTACATCCTTGGGGGAGGAGGAGAAACAGCCATTTCTTGCTCCTCTTCCCAAGTCTTTCCTGTCCACCGCCACCTTGGATGTCCCTGCAGACAGGACAACCTTCTGGTCAGCAGCCATCCTGTCCTCCCCTTTTTCTAAGGCATCGGGGAGCACCCATCAAAGGCACCCTCAAGAAAAGGACCTGGGCATGAGGCCGAGGGACAGGCAGGCAGGCAGGGGAAGGCTGTTGTGAAGAAAAGATTCCAGAACCACTTGCCACAGTCTGTTCCGTTAGTACAGGCTTTGGTTCTCCAGCTGGCACCTGCGGAGGAAGTACTTGAAGAACTTGTACATGGACCAGGAGATGGCCATGGAGGGCATCTGGTAGATAACGTGAGCCTGGATGCCTTTGAAGTAGCCTGCCAGGCCATCGAGTTGGTACACTGTTCAGAAGGCGATAGCCATGCCTGACAGCTGGTCACTGATGTTGCCCAGGGACAGCGCCATGCTCTCCTGCGTGTAAAGCAGGATCTTGCAGATGTCCACGGGGGTGCTGACGGCTGCAGCGAGGGCCCCAGCCAGGCCGCCGGAGATGATGTGGGACTGCAGCTTGTAGTCCCGCCGCAGGTTCACCTGCTCCTGCAGGAACTCATAGCTGATGAAGTGGGTGGACTGGAAGGGAATGTTCCTGGAGAGCTGCATGGTGTAGCTCCTGTAGAAGGCCCCAACCCCTCCCTCCGTCCTCTACACCGTCCCCACGCAGCTGAGTGTGGACCAGAGCTGCGAGCTGTACATCTGCAAGCGCACCTTCACCACTTCTGCCGGGTACATTACCGCATCGTGGAGCAGGGTGGCCATACTCCCAGCTATCCCTTTGAAAGCTTAGTTAGGTCTTGGTGCCATAAAGACCTGTGGTGCCAGTTTTTAAATAGTCTCAAAGAAACTGTCCAGATAACCATTTTTTTTTAATCCAACATTCAAAAGTTGTTTCTATTCAGGGTCTTTCCTAGAACTGATCATTAAAGCCCCACAATAGGGAGAACTGAAACACCTCGGTCAGCAAAGTTCTCCAGGCTCGGAGAGCGCAAGCGTGGGACAGGAAAACGTGCGTGTGCGCCTGTGCGCGAGTGCGTGCCTGGGTGGGTGTGCACACACCACCCCAGAGTTCCTTTTTCGTGAGCAAGCTGCCGAAGACGAAGGCTGCTGGGTCAGGGGGAAGAAGGCCCCAGGGGAGGATGTGTCAAAGAAGAGAACTTTCTAACTCCAGACAAATGCTTTCAGAATACTATTGGCTAGACGGCCGTTTCCTTGGTGGTAGAAAACATCATTTACAGTCCTTTTCATGTTTTCACGGCAGGCAAAATACATGGCATGGTCCGGCCTGCCCCCATGATTATCGCACTGAGACCCCGCAGCGGCCTCCAGAAGCCTTCAGTCCACACGATTTTCTGGAGAGCTCCTTAGATGCTCGTGGACCGGGCTTTGGGATCTGGATGCAAACTCTGCATTCGTGTCTTCCGCGAGTCCACCGGGTACATGACCGAGTGCTCCAGAATCCCGACCATCGCTCCAGCTGTCGTGTGGGTGGAAACAGAGGCACAAGTTGGCAGGTTTTCATAATCCTCCGACCCGGCGTCCTTGGCGCCGCCGTCTCGGCCGTCCCCCTCCATCCCCCGGCCCGCAGCCTGGCTGCCCACGCCGCCACGGCGCAGCTCCATCCACAGGCCTGGTGGGGCACACGAGGCGGGCAGGGGGGGGGAGGGGCGGAAAATTTCACTTCTGCAAGTGGGCACCACCTCCCAGGGACCCGGCCGCCGATGCCATGGCCGGCTGAGGCCTGACCTTCTGCATGTGGGCCCTTTGGGGACATTTAAGATGCAAACCATAACAAATATTAAAACGTATTTTCATATTAATAACTAAAACTAATTTCCCTGACATTTAGTCACCACATTGTCTTCCAGCATGAGTCTGCAGCTCAAAGTCCTGCCGCGTCTAAGCGTCCCTCCTCCGAGCTGGTACATGAATATTCCTTTTGTGTGTGTGTTTTTGACATGCCGTGTTAACAGGAGGTTTATCATACATCGAATGGCTTCAGTTAGGGCAAGGGTTATCTTATTGATCAATCACTTGTAACATTTGGTGCTGTACCATACATTTTGCAAATATTACTTCAAGTAATTCTTATAATACTAAGAAATAGGTGCTATTATTATCTCCCATTGTGCAAATGACCAAAATAAGACACAAAAAAACTAAGTTCATAATGAGAAAGTACGCAGTGCAGGATATACCAGATGAAGGCGAGATCCCAGCGCAGTAAGATGAAGGGAGAAAAAGAGTCAAATGAGTTGGCATAGAAATATATTTGCCCTAAAGTACTTTTTTCTGTTGTAACTCTTAATATCTTCACCTGTGATGACAATTTTAATTATTGGTTTACTTACTGATACTTGATTCAGAAGACTCATAAGCAAAACATACCATGAATCATTTAGCTGACTATATCACAAGGCACTTTCCAAGCTACAAATTACGATCTGCTTCTTGCTTTATTTCAGTGATGGCCCACGGTCTCCAGGAATCAAACACAAGTTTTGTTGAGAACAGTCATTAGAAATGAGCTACATCTAGGTCTGGTGGGGTGTGTGGTTCACCCTTCAGGACACAGGAAGTGAGTTCATTTCAGCACAGCTAACGAAATATGACACGAGCAACCGAAGTGACTTTTAATGGTCTTGAGTATACTAGTACAGACTGGATTACAGAAGCGTCTGGTTGTGTCCCTTTCTCTGTGGAGTTGAACCATTCTCCCCTTTCCCACGTCCCAGAGGATGGCGAAGAAAGCAACTGTCCCTACCGGCCCTTAATTTCTTCTCAGCATATAGATAAGTTTCAGTTTCATTTGTTCTTTGATAATTCTAGCCACGTGCTGATGCTGGGAAATGTGACATCAGGAATATTAGTATTTTCCAGTTCATCTCTTATTTAAGTTGAAAAGTTTAAAAAGCCTTTGCATCAATCATAAAAATACAACAGGGTGAAATTTTAATGTAGAGGACTTTGAAGAACTTTTCTTGCTTAATTTTGTAAAAGCTTTCCTAAGGGGTTTAGAATAAATTATCTTGTTTAGAATAAATTTATTTTACAACAGTTTTAGATTTACAGAAAAGCTGCGAAGATTTATATGCAACATTCCCATACGCTTCACAGCCAGTTTTCTCTATTGTTGACATCATACATTAGTATGGTAACTTGTTTGTAAACCCGTACTGATACTTTATTATTAACTAAAGTCCTTGCTTTGTTCAGATTTCATTCGTTTTTACTAGTGACCTTTTCCTTTTCCAGGATTCTGTTGAAATCATGCAGAGGTTGAAATAAGTTCAGTGTTTTCAGGGAAATATATATCAAGTTAGTCTTCCCAGTTCATTAGCTTCTGCAGAAACTGGGTTTAGAGATCCCAGGGTAGAAAAGGATGGCTGCCCCAGGACATGCCTTCCTCCCTGCCTGTCAGCTCATTTTCCTGGGACCATCAGGAGGGCGTCTCTGTGCAGCTAGAGGACTCTGGGGCTCCCATAGCTGACCTTACCCCCGTCTCTCCTGGTCTGGTGGCACAGAGTGCTGGGCTCCACCAGTCCTGGGCTTCACTGTCCTGTCAGATCTCAGTGTTTGCTGACCTATTCACCTCCTTCCTCACTTTAGAGAAAGAGCTAGGTTGGCTGTGGGTCTCGGATTTTGCTGTCCATAGAAATTACCAGGCGGACTGGTTAAACACAAACCGGTGAACTCCACCCCTAAAGCTCGGATTCAGTAGGCTTGGGTGGGGCTGATAATATGCCTGCCTTTCTTTTTTCTTTTCTTTTCCTTTTCTTTTCTTCTTTCTTTCCTTCCTGTTCTCTCTGTCTCTCTCTGTTTTTTTCTCTCTCTCTCCCCCTGTACTGGGGACTAAACCCAAGGCCTTCACACTGAGCTACAGGCCTTTGGACTAAGCTACATCTCTAGCCTTTTATAAATATACCGTTCTGAGACAGGATCTTGCTATGTCCCCACGTTCCCCAGGTTGGGCTTGGATTTGAGAACCTTCTGTCTCAGCCTCCCAAAATGTTGGAATTACAAGTGTGTAACATCCCACCTTTTTTAATTTGCATTGCTGATGTTCTCGGGAGCTGCTCCTGCCCATCTGGAACCACACTTTGAAACCCATTCTTGTAACCCGTCCATTCGTGGCATAACCGTGGTGGCTGATAGTAGTCTGGGGGGGGCAAGTAACCTATACCACCAAATCCAACAGTGCAGACCCTGGTTGTACAATTACTTGAGAGCTTCAAAAAGCAGACCAGACTAATAAGTTCTTATTCTTGAAGATAAAGCCTAGATATGGACAGTTTTAAAAAAAAAATTAAATAAATAATAGTACATAATAAACTATATACATAAAATAATAGCAATAAGGGAATTAGAAAGCATCCTGGTGATGCTGACATGCAGCAGTCATGAGAACCACTGTTCTGCTTGAACTGAAGAGAATTTACATGGAAGGGAGACATCTCTTTTTCTTTCCGCTGATCACAAGGAAAAGAAACAGGCTGCACTGGCAGCTGCCTCTTCACCAAGAAAGGAGCCAGGTCTCAGGATGAGGTCAGAATGGAGGAATGCAGTGTTCAAAGGACTTGGGACCTTGGTGACATCACGGAGTTGCTTGTCATATAGTTCCTAGAGCCTGTCCTACCTCAGGATTTCCAGTTATGGGAAAGAACACATTTCCTCATCTTTAAAACCAGTGTAAGTTATGGTTTTAGTTACCAGCAGTCACAAGGTTTTTAATAAATAACATCCAAGAAATGTGCAATAAGCAGCTTCTGCTGTTAAAGATGCCTCACTGGGTTCCAGCCTCCTGCACACTCCAGCGGACCGGCCTTCCCATCAGAAGTCGGATTCAGGAGAGACCAGACCGACAGAAGGGACTAACAGTTCTAGTGTAGTCCTGCAGCCAAAGCTCCCTCCACCTCCACACTGAGCACTTCCAGAACTTCTCCCAACAGAAAAAGTGAAGCAGCACAAAGAAAACACCTGGCATTCCACCTCGTGTTTAAAATAATGAGTTTTTCCTTTCTAGCAACTAAGTAACCCATCTCATGATAATCCAATAGGAAGTCATGTGTTTATGTTCTTCATGTACTGTCTTCTTAAATTGCAAACTTGCATTAAATTACAAACTAATTGGCTTCTGGGAAGATGGCAGAATGGTGAGCAGCAGAGAAATACCTTCTCCAGGATTTGGAATCCAGACGCCAGAATATAGCAATGTGAGGAAGAGAAGGAGGAGGAAAGTGGATCCCTCGGACCCAGCCAGGGTGTGAGGTGAGAATTGGAGCCCACGGGGAGAGTGAAGGGAGGAACTGCAATGCAGAGGGAGGCAGCAGGCAGCACTTTCTCCCTGAGCCCCGGCTCAAACTTGCAGATGCACACTGATGACTGGCAACCCTGGAAGCTTCCATGGAGAAATGCACCAGTGGAGTGGAGCAGTGGATGCTGCAGACTGTGGTGGTGGACAGTTATTTGGGTTCAGATGCCCCCCAGAATAGGGCAATTGGCCAGTCACCATCTTTGAAAGGGGCAAACTGAACTCAGAACTCAAGAGCAGCTGCAGGTCGGCTTGTTCCAGTGGCTCCCAGCGTCAGGGAGAGGTGCAGCCAAGTTCAAGCCAGCAGGAGGCACTCAGAGTGTTGTACGCTGAACAACTCAGATCCCAGCCTCACAGCCAGAACCAGAAGCAGCCTGAACTCCAGTGGAACTAAAGGCCCAGGTTTGCTGGGATTATCCACCACCACCATAATTCTACTGCTGGCTTATTGGGATCAATCAACAAAGGTCTAGGCTCTCTCTCCCCACTCTGTCTACCACTGAGAGCAGAGACATGCCCTGAAGTGGACATTTTTGTTTTCTGCTTTCCTTTTCTTTGCTTTTTTAATTTTTCAAATTTTTTTCTTTTTGTTTATCTTTTTATATGAGTGTGAGCATTGTTTCTAGCTTTTGTTGTTGTTGTTTTGTTCTGTTCTTGTTTCTGTTTCTTTCGTCTTTCTTTGCCTCCTCTTCTTCACCAGTTCCCAAAGCTTGTGTAATCTTCCTTTGTCCTACAGGCTTGCTTCTAATCTCTTTCCCTTCTTCTATCTCTCTGTTTTTCCCCTAACCCTTTTAAAATTTTCTCCCCTGAAGGTAAAATCACCACGTTGAGGGGCTATTTACTATATACAATTTTCTGGTTTGTTTTAGGTTTTGTTATATAACTACAAATCTTATTTATAAAGTTAAAGGTGGCAAATTACGGGAACCCATTTAGGACCCCTCCTGTCTCTCTGGAGCTATTCCTATTCCTATTCCCTATTCCCCATTCCTATTCCCCAGTAAATCTGCCTACTCTTAAAAAAGAAGGTGGCAAATTAATATTTACCAGAGTTTGTCATTTTCTAGGCTATGTTTGATGCTATTGTTATTACTGATGGTACTACTTTAGCCAAGGTGACATACTTGTTCTAATCAGTTGCTCTTCCTTGTATGCCAACACTGGGACTGCCCAAAGGTCATAAGCAATGTGCCAAAGAACCAGGAGCTAGTCTAAATAGGAAGCAACTGCTCATCCCCAATAAATTGAAGAAGTAGGCTCTTACAAGAGACTCAAAACCCAAAATCCAGCTGCATCTGGAAGAGTTCTCTGAGAAGTAGTCATTTCCTACAGTTTTGATACTAGTAATAAAAATACCTACCATAAACAATTTATAAGCATCAATGCAGGAATTAAACTTAAAAAAAAATAGAAAATGAGAAGACACAGAAGCAAGATACAAACCCAGACTTCCAGCTCTCCAAAGGCAAACCCAGGGGGCAATTAGGTGGAACAATTCAAAAGCTACCCACCTGGACTCTCTGAAGTGATAACAGTGGAATTAATAAAGAAGATGAATGAGGCTCTAAAAAAAATCAATTCAGAAATAACTTCTCGGATAACTTCAGAGATGATGACCACAATGAAGGGCATCATTAGTGAACCTAGAGAAGATACAGATAGAAGAAAAACAGAGGATCTTAAGAAAATGATGGACACCATGAACATCCAACATAGGAAAGAAATGGAATCCATGAAAGAGATTCAATCAGATATCCAGGAGATTAAAAATTCTATTGAAAATATATGTATACAGCACAATGAACCAATGTGAGGACAGAATATCAGACATAGAAGACAGGATTGTGGTTAGTGATCATGAAAAGAAAAATTTCTTTAAAATAGCAAGGGATCATGAAAAATCAATCCAACAGCTTCTAGAGGATGCAAAGAAGAATAACATAAGATTGCTCAGAGCCAGGAGATATTTCAAATGACATGAAAAACCTATTCACAGAAGTAATGACAGAAAACTTCTGAAGCATGGAAAAAGAATTTGACATACAGATAAAGTAAGGCATATACAACTCCAATTAGCCATGATCAAAAAAATTTACTCCAAGGCACATAATAGTTCAGATTCCATAAATTCAACACAAGAACAGAATATTAAAAGCTGTCAGAGAAATGAAACAAAAATCACCTATAAGGAAAGCCCATCAGAATTACAGCAGACTTCTCAACACAAACCCTTAAGTCAAGGAAAGCTTGACATATTTCAAGCCCTAAAAGAAAAAAATCATCCAACCCAGATTTATGTACCCTGCAAAACCATCTTTCAAAATTGATGGGGAAATAAGATACTTCCATGACAAAGAACACCTGAAGAAATTCGTGACCACCAAACCACACTCCAAAATGTTCTGAAGCACATTCTAAAATGAGTTAATAAGAACTACAACTCCATGAACCTTAAGCAAATGAATCCTCCAGACAAGGCAGATAATTAAACCAAGGGGAAAGAAAGGTAACCAACAATAGGAAAATAACATGACAAGGAGAAATCAATATGTTTCAGTTAAAACCATCAATGTAAATGGTCTCAATTCACCAATCAAAAGAAACAGACTGGGGTTGAGGATGTAGCTCAAGTGGTAGAATACTTGCCTAGAAAGCACAAGGCCCTAAATTCGATCCCCAGCAGCACCCCCAACAATAAAAAGAAAAGAAAAAGAATGGATCCAACAATATGTTGCATACAAGAAACACATTTAACTCAAAAAGAAATCCATATACTGAAAGTCAAAGCATGAAAAACAATACTATATGAAAAAGGAACTTGGAAAAAAGCAGGGGTAGCTATTCTAATTGCAGGGAAAAAAAATTGGATTTCAAGCCAAGACTAATCAAGAGAGACAAAGAAGGTCACCACATAATTGTTAAGGGGAAAATTCAAGAGAAAGAGACAACAATCACAAATATATATGTATCAAATACCAGCACACCCAACTACATAAAACAAATATTAAAGGACATAAAAAATCAAATAAGCACTAATACAATTGTAATGGGGAATCTCAAAACCTCACTGTCACAAATACACAGATCAAGGAGACAAAAATCAGCAAAGAAATATTAGAACTGAACCAAACTTTTGAACAAATGGACTTAGTAGAGGTCTACAACGTGTTCCACCCCACAACATCATTCTTCTCAGCTGCACACAGGACATTCTCCAAAAGAGACCGCATACTAGCTCATACAACATGCTTAAGTAAATGCAAAGGAACTGAAATTATTCCAAGCATATTATCAGACTATAGTGCAATAAAATTGGAAATCAATGGCAAAAGAAACCATAAAAAATTCATAAATACATGGAAATTAAATATAACACCCTCCTGAACAACCAATGGATCACAGATGAAATTAAAGAAATTAGTTCCAACAATTAAACACTAATGCCAATACAATATACCAGAACTTATGGGATGCAATGAAAGCAGTCCTGGGGTTGGGGATTTATCTCAGTGATTAGAGAGCTTGCCTCACAAGCACAAGGCCCTGAATTCGATCCCTGGCACCAAAAAAAAAAAAAAAAGTAAAAATGAAAGCAGTCCTATGAGGGAAATTGATAGTGGTGAGTTCCCATATCAGAAAAACTGAGTGAGCTCAAATAAACAACCTAATATTGAACCTCAAGCTTCTAGAAAAAGAAGAGCAAGTCAAGCCCACAGCTCAAAAAAGGGAGGAAATTATAAAGATCAGAGCAGAGATTAATGCAATTGGGACTAAGAAAACAATACAAAGAATCAATGAATCAAAGAGTTGGTTATTTGAAAGATTTAATAAGATTGAAAAACCCTTAGCCAACCCTATCAAAAAAAGGAAAGTAAAGACTCAAATCCATGCAATAGGGAATGATAAGGGTGAAATCACAACAGATCCTGCAGAAATCCAGAAGGTCATCAATACCTACTTCAAAAACCTGTATTCTAATAAAATGGAAAACACAGAAGAAATGGATGGATTCCTAGACACATATGAATTACCAAAGCTGAACCAAGAAGATATAAAAATTCTACATAGCCCAGTATCAGTCAGTGAAATTGAAGACGTAACTAAAAACCTACCAACAAACAAAAGCCCAGGTCCTAATGGATTCACTGCTGACTTCTCCAAGAAATTTAGAAAAGATCTAATGTCACTACTCCTCAAACTCTTTAATGAAATCGAAAGGGAAGCAATACTCCCAAACTCATTCCTGGAAGCAAGCATTATCCTAATACCAAAACCATAGAAGGATCCAACAAAAAAAGAGAGCTATAGGCCAGTCTCCCTAATGAACATGGACACAAAAATCCTCAATAAAATACCAGCAAACAGAATGCAGCAAATCATCAAGAAGATTATTCACCATGACCAAGTAAGATCCATCCCAGGGATGCAGGGATGGCTCAACATATGCAAATCAATAAATGTAATACACCATATTATCAGAGCCAAGGACAAAAATCACATTATCACCTCCATAGATGCAGAAAAAGCATTTGACAAAGTTCAACACACATTCACAGTTTGTAATAGCCGAATCTTGGAAACAGCCCAAATGCCCATCAGCCAATGAATGGATAGAGAAGATGTGTTTTTTTTTTTGCAATGCAGTACTACTTTGCCATAAAGAGGGATAAACTTGAGACATCCTAGGTAAATAGATGTACCTTGAGACCATACTTTTAAGTGAAACAAATCAGACACACATGTTCAAATATCACGTGGTTTCTCTGCTGTGAGAAACCAAAAGGTCAAATAGGTACGAAAATGTATAATAGATATTGTGAAATAGGAAGAAAATGTTCAAATGGGAAGTGGAACTAGGGAGGAGGTAGGCAGGAAGGAAGGGAAAAGAAAGAAAAAGAGAATAGAAGGAAAAAATGGAAACAAAGCTTTTGTAAATAAGGAGAGGAAGAGAGATTGAAGGGAGGGGAGGGGAATGGGAAAAAAAGAATCAAGATATAGCATGTTCAGGTACAAATTCCATATAGTGAATGTTATCATTATGTATATAGAAAATGTACCAATAAAATTAATTTGTAAAAATTGCAAACTAATTGCATCAGTCCCTTTTTAAATTTTTATAATAGGAAGATGGTAGAACATAGACACTCAACACCAGAATCTAGTTGGTACAAATAAATGCCCGTCAAATGCTTATTACATAAATTTGGCACACC